>KV448226.1:0-68401 GCA_001658105.1 Rhizopogon vinicolor AM-OR11-026 | reverse complement strand
GTGTCCTGACCTCTCTCCCAATCCTCCAACAAGCACTTGCCAATCTCCTCGATGGCACGACCGATTGAATCAGGTGTACCCTGTACCTCGACAATGCGCTCAGTTGATTGGGGGAGCATCTCTTTTGAGGCGATCATGCCCGCGCCTGAAGCATCCTGAATGGCCTTAATTTTAGTACCGTTACGGCCTATTATGGCACCCATGAGATTGTGAGAAATCAGAAGGCGGATAGAGGTATGGGGTGACGGTTGTGGAGCGAGTTCCCTTTCCATTTCCTGTACCTTTCGTCTATTTGGGGATCCCCTGCCCCCCCGGGAACTCGCCGCAACGTCTGGCGATGAGCTGGATGACACAAGTTGGGAGATTATGAGATTGTACGCCTTTGCAATAGCTTCGACGGATCCATCGACTGTGAGCACGCACTCGTGCACGCCAGGGGTAACCTCGCTGACGTCAACTCTGACACCAGTCTGCTCATAGAGATCAGCATTTTCTTCACCTTCGCCGATAATCACGTCAGCTTCCTCAGAGTTGACAAGAGCACGAAGAGTCAACGTGTCATGAGCGTTAATTGGGGAAGAGGAACGTGATTCTGAAGGAGAAACAGAGGCATTGCGAGCTGGAGATTCAGCAGACATTGTAGGGCAAGAGTGGGGGACGACGCGAGGGCCTTGGATGGAAGAGCTGGTAGATGTGATCTCTGAGGATCTTCCAGGCCAGAAGACTATGTAGAATGGAACGCGACAAGGATGACGATTAACGGGTGTGAGGGTTATAAACTAGACACTTGGGTAGACGAATGTAGGTAGCGTGTATATAAGGGGGTACCTCGTGTACTACATGCGGCCAACACGAGTACGTTCGATCGAAATATTCCAACATGAGAGACAACGACTGAGATGTAAACAGCGATAGTCAGAAAGTTAAGAAACACGTGACTAAATAAAACATGTCGAGTGCGAAGGGCAGTCCACCTAAAGGTGTACGGTAACCGGTTCTGCCAGAAATTAAATTAAATTAAATCAAGGGAAGAAGGAACACATGAAGCACCTTCACCCAAAGCCGTTTCTTGAGGCCTCCGGCGCAGAAACACATATGACTGCTTGCTATCGCCATCAATGTTATTGAAATTCAAAAATTACTGAGAAGAGAGCATCGAAATGCTGCAATTGTCATTCAGTTGTGGTGCATAGTGCTCTGCATCTCTGATAACTGGCATTTGAACTGTGTACATCATGTAAGCAGCACTATGGGCTAAAAGTACACTTCTTTCGCAACACAAAATAAGCACAGCGACTTTGGAAGAACAAATACCATGCATAAGGACAGCTGCAAATGCGCGTGCGAAAAATGTTGGTGTGCGACGACACATAAGGGCAGGGGCAGGGGATCTTCAGGGCGTAAGAAACGAAGGCCGAGTACGCAATGATCCCGGCGCGTAAAGTGCAGTAGCATTGTGAGAACAAGTCGGAGAAACTCGACAAAGAACCTGTGGTCAAAAAGCATGAAAACATGTTAGATCATAGGGAAAAGAGTGGATAACAGGTCAAAACTCACCGTTTCACGCGCACATTAGCCAAGTATCAGTGATACTAAAAAAACGTACTGGAGTAGTGTAGAGGTGCGGTGGTGGTGCGTATAATTCGTGAAGAAAATGGCAATGCATTATCTGAGGAGAGAATGGAGAACAGCCGACAGAATGTAACATAGACACTGAAACATCATGATGCACCCACACGCGAAAGTCGGGAAGAGTTGAACGACGCGAAATATTATATCGAGTTGATGGAAGACTATAGGGCAGAATTACCGGACCGCCCGAGCCGGTAGGTTAGGTTTTAAACTCCGTTAAGTAGGTCCTAATAACCGTATACCATGCCACCATGGTTGGACCGCTGTGCGAGTGCGAAGTTGCTGCCGTCTTCATCCCCCACACATGAAGTTGTGTTGTTTTCTCAACATGTTGCCACCAATGACTTGCAGTCCTGCATATTTTCAAGAATGCTGTCTTCACCGGCTGTGCTCAGCTTACTCGTCGGCATGAATATCAACTGATTCAGTGGATTTCGTCTGGAGCAAGAGACACTCCAGTTGCAGCGCCTATCATCGACCGATCAATTGCCACTGGACCTTCCAACCTACCTCTCATTCATCGACCACCTTCACGTTCCCTCGCTGCATCCGAGTCTTTTTTGTCTTGCCATTCACCCAGGGAACTTATTGTCGCATTCACCTTGAACTCGTTCCCGAATCAGCAAGAGTTCATGTTTGGATGCATCACCATACCTCCGGCTCTCCTCAAGCTCCCTGCAGATTCGTTCTGCTTGTTTTTCGTATTTTATTTGGGCACATCAATATTGTCACTCTTCCCAATGCTCCTCTATGGCGTCGGTTGATATCAAGTATCACTCTGAGTCCCCGCTTCGAGGGATGTACTGCCTTCGCTCCTTCCTGTCGCATTCTCCCTTCAAGTCATCATACTGGGCCGTCTCTCGTGTCTCATGGAGGGTGTGTGTTGGCGATGCAATTTCGCACTCGAATTTTTTTTTTGATCAGAAGGGTCAAATAGTATCTCAAGAACAACGATATAACAACAGCAGTATATATGCATGGATTTATCGTCCGTATGTGTACCACACACAATATGCATGCGCATGGCGGTAGGAACGATGAGTTTTTACAGTGAGGGGAAGATTGCAAACACAGACATGAGAGTGAGGCAGGAAGGCGAAGGGACGGCGAGAGAAAGAGATGCAACACGTACCAACGTAGGGATTTTCGATTGAAGGGGAACAGGAATGCACAGGCGGTAAGTGGACAGTATGAAAGTGGCTCTCGTACAAGATGACGCGAGGTGATGCACAAACAGAATACGATGGCTGCTGACAACGAGCGAGACAAAAATTGGGAAAGTGATGGGACATGATACAGATAGTACGGCTTGTGCGGACAGGGAGGACGGCTCAGGTTTTGAGCAGTCTCAAGCGCGAAGATGGGCAGAGTTGACATCGAAGCGTGTGCGTCATTTCACTTCTGCAGCTCTTTCGAGCTGGTTGTGAATCAGGGAAAGAGCCTTTTGGTTGGCTTCCAGAGTGCCGCTGATAGTAATCCGCTGGCTTCTATCGTCGTGCGAAGCGCTAGCAATGGAGATCTTGGATCCGGACAGCCGGCGAGTCTCTGTGATCTTGCTACCGCTTCGACCAATAATACATCCAACCATATCTGATGGTATGGAGATGTTCTGCGTGTGAAGGTTGGCCGGAGGTGAACGTCGGGTTTTGGACTTGTGAGTTGCAGCCGAGTAGCCATTGGCCGATCGTTTTGAACCCGAGGTAGCATCGCCAACACCGGGATGGAAGAGAACAGTGTCCTGACCTCTCTCCCAATCCTCCAACAAGCACTTGCCAATCTCCTCGATGGCACGACTGATTGAAGCAAGCGTACCCTGTACCTCGACAATGCGTTCAGTTGATTGGGGGAGCACATTGTTTGAGGGGACCATGCGCGCGCCTAAAGCATCCTGAATAGCCTTAATTTTGGCACCTTTACGGCCTATTATGGTATCCATGAGATTGTGACAAATCAGAAGGCGGATAGACGGTTGTGGAGCGAGTTCCCTTTCCATTTCCTGTGCCTTTCGTCTATTTGGGGATCCCCTGCCCCCCCGGGAACTCACCGCAACGTCTAGCGATGAGCTGGATGACACAAGTTGGGATATTATGAGGTTGTACGCCTTTGCAACAGCTTCGACGGATCCGCCGACTGTGAGCACGCGCTCGTACACGCCAGGGGTAACCCCGCTGATGCCAGCTCTGACGCCAGTCTGCTCAAGGAGATCAGCGACATTTTTTCCGCCTTTGCCGATAATTACGGCAGCTTCCTTAGTGCTAATGAGAGCACGAAGAGTCAATGTATCGTGAGCGTTAATTGGGGAAGAGGAACGTGATCCTGGAGGAGAAGCAGAGGCGCTGCGAACTGGAGATTCAGCAGACATTGTAGGGCAAGAGTGTAGAACAAAATGCGACAAGGATAACGATTAACGGGTATGAGGGTAATAAACTAGACACTTGGGTAGACGAATGTAGGTGACGCGTATATAAGGGAAGTACCTCGTGTACTACGTGAGGCTTACACGAGTACGTTCGATCCAAATATTCTAACAAAGAGTGGGGGGTGAAGCGAGGGTCTGGGATGGAAGAGCTGGTGGTGGTGATTTCTGAGGATCCCTCAGACCAGAAGACTAACGTTGAGAGTCAACGACCGAGGTATTAATAAGCGATAATCAGAGAGGTAAGTTAAGAAACACGTGACCGAGTGCGAAGTCGCATCGCCAACAATGACTTGGAAATGGGCAGTCAAACTATAGGTGTAGGTCTCGACAGAATATCCATTTAAATTATTTAAATTAAATAAGGAGAGAGAGATGGGAGAAACATTCCTGAGACTCGCGGAAAAAGTGTAAATTAAACCGGTGCTGTGATACTTGAATAGCGTTCCAAAGCTATGAGATCCAAGAATAATGAAAGACGACTGAGACGGTCAAATGACGACACCCTAGCAAGATGGTGCAATGAATCAAACATAGAATGAGGAGAAGATTCGCAGAATGCACCGGGCAGCATACTACTTCAACAACTCTCAACGACAAGCTATCAAGGACGCAGGAATCCTTACCGGGATGAACGTCCTGTACAGCGGTATCATCAACGAGCCTAACGCTGTCGCCATCGCTTACGGTCTTGACAAGAAAGTTAATGGTGAGTGCAATGTCCTCCAGGTCATATTGAATCTTGGTGGAAGCACCTTCGATATCTCCCTCTTGACTATTGAGGAGGGTATCTTCGGGGTCGCAAGAGTGTAAGCACGTGAACAAGATGAGGGAGGACCAAGGGAGAACCGTCTGAGACACAACGAACCGAGAACCATGTTCTGGTCCGGTCAGGTTCAAAGGCGGCGTAGTGGACCGGACCATCGAGAACTTGCCCGTTGGTCCTGTTCGAACCATGGTTCAGGACCGAACCGCGGCGGCACTATGCATGGTGCAACTCTATTACTTATAACCATGTATTTTCATTGCACTAAATACAATGATCTCGCGCTATGTGATGTGTCTGCGCTAGTTTGTGAAGTTAACTGCCTCCACGAGATCCTCGCAAGGTCAAAGAGGATACCTACTGTCACCATCAGAAATTCTTGAACTGGTCGGTAACTCAACCGTTGGAGATAGTGGCCGTACTGGCATATTTGCACCATGCCTCCAGGGTTGGCACTGAGGTATCCCACTTGCAGCTGGCAACTCAGCACATGGGACGGTGCTATATCGGTAGCCGCCGCGAGTGCACTAGATTCCAGTAGGGAGATGAAGGCGGGGACTCATACGATGAGTCCTGGTGTGGGTGGGCTGTGGCTGGCGGCTGGTTACTAGCAGTAGGTGGTTGCTGTTCTTCAAGTTGGGGGTTGGTGGCGAAGCTAAGATCATTGTCGGCAGGTGAAAAACTTGTAGCTTGCGTGGTGCTCGAGGTGGATACTCCCTGCATTGAGAGGTGAATAGTTAACAATGAGAATGGACCGTCGGGAACGATAGTTAAATACTCACATGGACTCGGACTGGAACCCTGCGTATCTCATTGAAACCTGAGTGTTGTCTGCTTCAGAGCTACATTGCGAGCTATATAATGGCCTCGAGGCACAGGAGATGAGGCAGTGTTACTTTGTGTTGCAGTGGATTCCGATCAGAGATGAGTAAAAGAGCGCCGTTTAATGTACAAAATTCGAATCTGGCTCACCATTGTTACAGTGCTAATTCTCGCGCGTGTCTCTGACCGGTGTTTGCAAGGTGCTATTATCTGCTTCTGAGAATTGTTATCAAGGCGCTCGTCAACTAGTGATACAAAAAATCCTCACCTGGAGTATTACTCTCCAGTGTCATCTGCCGTTTTCGGGGCTGCCCATCAGTGCGAGGCCTGCCAACATTTCCTGCATCCAGTTTATTCTTGCTTCCTCTCTGTCGTCCACACCCTCGTTTGATAGGTGGTAGTGACGAATCCATGCGGATGCACGCGTTGTGAAGAAGATGAATGTTGCGCCTCGAGAAGGCTGACACTTGAATTTCAACGGTCCGCACCGGCCCGCGTTAGGTTAGGTTTCAAACTCCAGTTAGGACCTAATTAATGGCCCAGGCCCCACACCTATAGTTTGACTGCCTGGAAATGATATTGCTCCCAGTGTCAACATAGTGAACTGCGGCAATGGGAAATTATTCTTACATCGGTTAGGTGAGTTAGAATTGTTCAACTTGAGCTCCACAGGATGTTCCTTCCTTGGTAGGTTGGAAATACATGTATCCCCATGCACTGACATTTAGCGGGGTAAGGTGAAGGGAATTTCGGTGCAGGCTCGAGGAGCAGCCTGAGAGACCAGTAGGTCATTGTAATTGAGAGACGGCAGCTGAACTTCTGTAGGCTTCAACGAACCTACCTTCGACGAGTTAATTCCCAGTTGAATATTGCACATGAAACTGCTGCGTCGCTATAGACGCAGTACATCCAACCTCTGACGCGGATAGCGTCCGGCTCGGTGGCATGGCTGCCGGTGGGCACTAGTGGTTATCTCGATCCTTAGCAGATGTGACTGCACTGGATACACTAGTACTCTTGATTTCATATATCTTTGTGACTACATCCAATTCTTCCACGAGGAATTCTCTTCATGACCCATTGTGGGTTAGGTTCTTCAGCGTTAGTGGTGAGTCCGTTATATGTATTCGCCTTCTTCAGATTTCTGTTGGCAATCACGTTTATAAAGATGGAAGCCTCCTGCCAACAACTCAACTAATCTTATCTTGATATGGATTGGACTGAAGATGATACTTGTGGTTCGTATCAAATACCCCATATCCTACGTAAGTTCATTGGCGCCGCCTTTCGCGGATGCTTATGGACTAGTTAACGGCGGTGCCACTGTCAGGATTCAAGCTCCTTCAATAGTCGAGATAGGACTTCTTTTGGTTTTCACAGCCTGACGCACTCGAACTTATCTGGCATAGGTTAGGGCCTTGATAATATGTTTTTCGCCCCATAGGTTTAATTATACCCTTGTCTGAGCTGCTAAGGTCGAAAAATCGTCTGACACTAAAAAAAATAGATTTTGAGCGTCTCTATTAATTATAAGCTAGGGTTAAGCTTTTATTCAGATCTTCTAGCGCTCTTTCGACGCGCAAGGCCGCATATGCATGACGAGATGCATTATGTATCTGATTGTCTGCCATTAAATACAGGGAAATAACTCGAACGGAGTGATTCACACCTGAGGCTTGACCGGCAACTTCGGTTGATTCACGTTGCCGGTCACAGGTGAAACCAACGGAAGATTACTTTAGCACTACCGTTTGCAATTGACCACCGTCTTGTCCCGTCCCTTCTTCAATCCAGTATCCATCTTGGTCCAATATGATAGTCCCAGCTGTATCTTTTCCTAACAACGTCGACTACAAAAACCAGTCCATCGCCGTTCCTGGTACCAAACGTCCTGGTCAAACTGGTTTGTGTCCTACATTCCGAAATCTGCGAACGTTTCATTAACTTTGAAGTGCTTTCACCACAGCCCACTACCAGAACGGTGAGTCTAATCTAGACAGGATTGAACATCATAATATTCATTTTCCTTCGTTATACTTCCTCAGCCATTTATGGTCTCGTGGATGCCAGCGTCCTGTCAACACTTCCTGATATTTTTAATAACGGTTACAACACCAATCCGGACGCCAGGTTACTTGGTCACCGTCCTATAGTATCGACCAACCCGCTCAAATTTGGTCCCTACGTGTGGCAGACGTATAAGCAAGTGGATGCTCGCAGACGTCGGATCGGTAGTGCACTGCACAGCCTATTCTCACGAGGTGTATTGAAGGGCGACGACCTTGAAACCGTCGGTGTATGGTCACAGAATAGGCCAGGTATGCTTCATTCACCACTCCAAGACCATTTCTTATCAATCGCTGTAGAATGGCAACTTGTTGAATTCGCTCTGCATGCTTACAACAAAGTCGGAGTGGGTCTTTACGATACTCTTGGCAAGGATTCTGTAGGTAAGTGAATCGTTTTGGCTCATCTCTTAATGCGATCTCTCATGACTTTGTCGCAGAGTATATGTATGTGATATCGCCGCTATATCATCGGTCAACCCTCATGCTTGTCTAGAATCAATCATGCGCATCTTAGTATCGTCTTTACTACCGCCGACCATATACCTGCGCTGTTGAAACTAGCTCCCAAGGTCGCAGTCATGAAAATGATTGTATCCTTTGACGCTTTGAGCCCAGATGCCTACAAAGCTTTCGTGGCATGGGGAGAAACTGTCGGTGTGCAGGTTAAAGAACTTTCGGAGCGTGAGTATCTCAACTGGCTTCCGTCGTACCTGCCGCTAAGATGTGCCATAGTTGAAAAGTATGGCGAAGAGCACTTGATACCACCTTTACCGGTTTCTCCCGACACGATTGCATCACTGTGTTATACATCTGTACGTCGCTTTCATATTTCATCTTGAAAATCACCAACTGCGGTCCCTTTCAGGGAACCACGAGCCAACCCAAAGGTATGGAGTATCCATTCGTTGCCCTTTTCAATCTTGAATTTTGGTATATCAGGTGCCGTACTTACCCACGGGAACCTTGCATCTTCCGCGTATTCAAACATGTTTGGTTTGGATTATCCTCCAAATTCCATTGTTATTTCGTACTTGCCGTTGGCTCACATTTACGAGGTTTGTTTATGTCTTGTTCACTTCTTTGCCTATAACGACCTTCTTGCAGCGCGTGATTGAACTCGCCTCGGTGGCCATCGGCGGATGCATCGGTTTTTTCACTGGCGACCCTTTACGGCTTCTTGAGGATGCGCAGATGCTGAAGCCCCATTTCTTTCCGTCCGTCCCTCGTGTGTTGAACAGAGTTTACCAGTCTGCCATGGCTGCTGGGGATGTACCCGGGCTGAAGGGCGCTATCTTCAGAGCAGCTGTGCGGGCAAAACTCGATCAATATCATGCCACAGGTGCCAGTACTCATCCATTCTGGGATGCCCTTGTCTTCCGGAAGGTAAGTTTTCGTTGACCTCATGCAGTCCCAGTTACAACTGCATATATCTTCCGAAGATTCGTGCCGTGCTTGGTGGAAATTTGCACCTCGTCAGCTCGGGCTCTGCACCTATCAGTTCTGAGGTCATGGATTTCCTGAAGATTGCACTCTGCTGCGAAGCTGCGGAAGGTATGTCGGTAAACTTCGTTTGTTCATTGCCTCTGACGGTGGGTCAGGTTATGGAATGACTGAAAACTGCGGTGTCTGTACACGTACGTCCAAGGCGGATCCAACTTCTGGAGGAACCATTGGTCCTCCTCAGCCTGTGAACGAAATTAAATTGGTTGACGTGCCTGAAATGAACTACACGGCCGAGGACAAACCCAATCCTCGAGGTGAAATCTGTGTCCGCGGTCCTAATTGTTTCATAGGATATTACAAGGGTGAGATCATGTTTGGATATATTGGAGATAGGCGCTCACTTCACCATTATGACAGACGAGAAAAATACTCGGGAGACCTTGAAAGACGGTTGGATTCACACCGGCGATGTTGCTGAGATCGACACGCAAGGCCGGTTCAAGATCATTGACCGCGTTAAGGTCAGTGTTCTCCTGTAACACCAACTCGCACTGACCCTCATTTTTTATTACCCAGAATATCATGAAGCTTTCACAAGGCGAATACGTTGCTCTCGAGAAAATTGAGAACATGTATGCTGCATGCCCACTTGTGCAGCAGATATTTGTCCATGGCGATTCTCTGCAATCGTACTTGGTGGCTGTGGTCGTCCCAGACCCGCTGACGCTGGCTCCACTAGTGTCTACGATTCTCGACGAGAAGATAATGCCCGATGACACCCCATCGCTGGAAAAAGCTATCAAGGACCCTCGAGTCGTAGCTCAGGTCCTCACTGTTCTCAATAGAGAGGCGAAGAAGAACCGCTTGACTGGGTAAGTAGACTTCGGACCTGAATTGGGCGTTCTGACCTTCCTCGATAGATTTGAGACGGTCAAGCGTATCCACCTCAGCTTGCAACTGTTCTCCATCGAGGAGAATACCTTGACTCCAACCTTGAAGCTCCGCCGCAGGGACGCATTCGCGAAATATTCCCCGGAATTGCAGGCGCTGTACGCACTCGGAGAGCCAAGCAGCGGCTCTAGCAAGCTCTGAGTGTGCGAGGACCTTCTTCAGATTCATTTATGTGATATATATACTCGCCGATGTACACATTTTATAATCCAATGAGAGAGCTCCTCTCTTTACTGTTACATTCATTTTAAGATGCGTCGTACAAGAAAGGGATAAATGAAGAGCAATCAAAGAGATTGGATGTGCACAAGGGGTTGCAAGTGCTTTTAACTGGTTGTCGTGGGTAGTCATGGTCGTGTCGTGATGTGATGCCTCCGGACCTGGATATAAAAAAATTGTTGCCTATTGCCTATGCGGTGGGTCTTCTATGCTAGTGGACAGTGTTCAACCGACGGTCTTCACACTGTTCTGCTCGATCTTGCGCGATATCCTAGTGCCCATAAATGAGACGGTCACCATGGCGGCAACCCATAGGTATCCTCCCAACAGGTTGTATTCGATGGAGACTGCGAACAGGGAGCTAGAAGACCATGAGAGCACATCCTGTGCAAAAGGAAGATAGCTAACAAACCTGACCAAAAACGGAGCGAACGATCGCGCGAAACACATGGCGAATTGAACGATGCCATTGCATTGCCCCAGCGACGCGGCGCCTGGAGCGTTCTCCTTGATGAGAATCATACTGAGCCTGGAAATGGAAATCGCGTTGTCAACTACGAGACACGCGAGACGACGAATGAACACGTACGAATATGCAAGCCCAGCGATCTTGCCTAACAGCAGGACAAAAGCGATGCCGACCCACAGCAAAGCAGTAGTTGTGGCTCCAAGTTCGCCAGTAGCCGTGTCTAAGCCAGCACGAGCGATAAGGTTCAGAATAGGCAAGACGAGGAAGGTATAAGGCCATAAGGCCATGCAGAAGTTGTACATCTTCGCAGAGTCGAAGGTTCGAAGAAGGTAGGACATGATGCAAAGCTGTATAGAAGCAGCGATAACGCCAGAGGTGGCAAGAGAGTATCCAATTTGCGATGCCTGATTAGTTTGTCAGTTGACCGCATCCTGAGCGAGCATGCAGCACTCACTGAGAATGCTAATCCGCCGGATTCAATGGGCGAGTAGCAGAACAAGACGAATACGACATCGAAGGATGTGTTAAGATAGCTCAGGGTGAACCCAGACAATGCCAAAGCAGACATGATTGGCATCGATAATAGTTCTGAAACACCGATAGGCCTCTCAGGAGGCGCTGGTGGTGTTGTGGTAGCATTATCACCGGTGCTAGCTGTAGGAGAGCCACTTTTCTCGTTGGTGCGCTTGCGCTTGCTGGGCAGAGTCTAAGATGGACATGAGAACACATCGTTCAAAAGTCACGGAATGCAACGCACTTCTTCAAGGAAAATGAATCCAAGGAGAACGCCAATGACGGCGATAACCGATGAAAAGAAGCATGGTAGAAAATAGGGATAATCCTTGAGAAACTGGTACCCAAAAACGTCGGGATATTTTGTGGCAGGATGAGAGAAGGAACCGCCGATAAGTGGACTATGAATGTTTGCATGATCAACGTTGACATCTTGATTAGGTGTAAAAGAAAAGCAGACCCAATGATAGAACCAAGGGGCCATGCGAGGCCGTATATTGGGAATGCGATCATCTGGTTGGAGGAGTCGGTGATTTCTCCCAGAACAGAGTGAAGGACGGCGATGATCCCAGAAAACAGACCACCTACAGAATTAGAAATTAGTCTGGAGATCTGGAATATTGCCCACCTAAGGCACGTGCTAGCAAGACACTCGCGAGCGACTTGGACAAACCAAACATCACGGTGGCTGCTGCAAGCCCCAAAATGCCCACAAGTATTACAGGACGCCGTCCAACAACATCTGGGTAAATGTGAGTACATGGAACTTAAACGGCAAAGGTACTTACCTGATATCTTGGCCCATTGATAAATGGAACACAACTGAGATACCGCAAAAATGCTCTCCTAGTGGGTCAATATGCGCGTCAATCAGATTACAGCATGAGATGGAGCTAGGGGACGTACAACCAAGCCGCTGTAAAAGCCTATTTTTGATGGATCATCTGTGAGATGAAGATCGCTCATGAACTCGTTGACGTATGGGAAAAGCTGAGTGAACGCTATGGGATCGACTAGACGGACTGTGCATAGAGCAGCAAGCTGGCCTTTGGGCACAGGAGTGGGAATTGGTTTCTCAGGATTTTGAGCTTCAGCATTGGAAGCACGAAGGAGTGGGCATGTCTCATCATAATTGGTCGTGTCGTCAACAGGATGCATGGATGAGAAAGCGAAAGCGGTAGTCTCCCGTAGGCAGATAGTCGTTCCTTCTTAAGGAAGCGGGAGCAGAAGCAAAAAAAACAAGTGAGGGAGATCATGGATCATCGGGTATTTATGCGCGTCGGGAAGGGCGCAAGAAGCCTGGTAGCGACGATTTCCATCAGAGTACTACGATTTACGTCTTTCTTATTACATGTTCAGAATTCGTATTGAACCTGGTTGGAATTTAAGAGTCCTTATAAAACGCTGCAGACGTACCTTCAAGTCTATAAGGTAGTGGAGTGGCCAGGCTCCAGCGCTCCAGCCTCATCTAGCTAGCTGCTTATCATGCATTATGATTCATCCATCATTGATCGACAGCTTAATCTGTGTCATTCTCGGTTCATCCCGGTGGCGAACATAATAACATGCACAAATATTGTGCTCGCTGCGATGCCCGTTCTCCCATTGCTCTCCCCATCCACTACGTTCATCTACTCTGCTTTATATCTACTCTTACTTTAAAAACTCCATCACATCAGTCTCTTATCAGACATGAATCTTAATGTCAACGATAATCCTCTTCTCGTCGCTCCTCGGCCCGTTCGCGTCACCAGTGCTTACCCACACTTTGCTCGTTCTACTCATTTCAAACTTGTCGCTTCTCCAGTTGAACTGTCTGATCATGTAAAACTCTCAGACGACACTGAACATATTGATGACCACAAGCAGCCTCCTCGTGTTGACTCCTCACTTTCCTCCGATAAGGATATCCCCTCTCCGCGAGCATCGCCCCGGTATGTATATCTATTTTATGTTCAATCACACGGCCATCTGTGTCTGCTGAGCAGAATTTCCATCTGCCCAGCCTTGCCACGCCATCTCATTTACATTATCTTGTGCATTATCTAATCGATTCTCGTGATGGCTTCAGGTCCACCCTCCCATCAGAAGCGCTTGAGGAGTTCCTGTCGATCTGTATGGGGTGGAAGTGTCCGTCTTCTCCTGTATTGCGACCACGTCGCAACGGTGCTGTGTCGCTACCTACATTTGGCCTTCCGTACAGATCCAGGAGCAAATTGGATTTTATTCACGCCAAGGGCGATCTCTCCAGCATCGCACTCATCGAGGAGAATGAACAGGGTCCTCGCTCTCCTCAAACCCTTCACGAGCGCGACGAACTTGAAAACCTTGAAATTCAAGATCTTGATACCCAAAGGTGGCACATCGCCCACTCGTTATGTGAGCCCTAGGAATAATCCTCTCAGCATGTTCGTTCCTTTCGCTTATCAGTGTTTTTCGGTCAGCATCTCCGATATCTCGCGCACGCAACCCCTTTTTACGCCACCCATCTTATGACATTGCCCTCTCCGGGATCAATTTTTCCCAGCCATCCCCTCCAATCATTTCCGCGACGCCCATGTCTCCAGCGGCTGTCCCTCTTCCTATCCCAACCCCTGATGAATTAATCAAGGTTTACTGAGTGTCGTCTTCATGTGCATTCTCCTCCGTCTTCTCGTCCTGTCATTACTCGAAACTTACGATCCCATATACTGGTATGCCCCCTTGACTTGAGCTGGATTCTCTCGCCCTACGAGCTATCATTCAGCTTTAGACCAGTTTTCATATTACATTAACCATACCACTTTTGATTTGGTGGTCTTGCACCACACTAGTAATCTATTTGTTTAACTACATACTTTATTCCACGGATCATGCCACTTGCATCGTTCTTTTACCTTGCATGTGTTGCTCGTCATTGAAGAACCTCACCTCCCAAGTCCGTCTTCTCTTGTTCTATGCCCTTTTTATGCGTTACCCGATTCTGTATCTTTACCTTCTAGATCAATCGGTACAATCGCATTCCTACAATATATACTATAACTATTCGACTTCCTGTCGATTTCTTCCTGGACCGCTTGTCTTGTGGAGTCGCATATCACAACAAATGTAACGTTGTCCTATCATACCCGTCCGTCTTCATTTCGTCTCGTACGCCATTGAAGAACCTCGCCTTCCAAGTCCGTCACTTGTTCTATACCTTTCTCATGCGTTACTCGATTCTGTATCTTTGCCTTCTAGATAAAATACATTCCTACGATGTATACTATAACTATTCGACTTCCTGGCGATTTCCCCCTGGACCGCTCGGTTATGGAGTCGCATCTGATAACAAAATGTGACGCTATCACCTTCTCCGACGAGAAAATCACCATAGGTCGAGTGGAGACATTTACCCCCGAATAATCGTTCCGGAGCTAACGATAGCAAGGCCTCTCGAGAAAAGATCATGCATCTGGGCTTTCTTATCCCTGGGTACATGATCAGACATGTTGTAAGTACTTGGCTGGCTGCCGGCACCCTAGATCTTAAATCCAACGGGTCAAACAATACGGATCTAACGTCCACGGACATGAAGCAAGCAGTGCGTCCCCAAAAGGTTTAGGTCGTTCGAACCTTGCTCCAACCAGGTCCATCGAGGACCAGCGGAACGGTGTGGGTTCCTCGATTTCCCGCGGTGTTCTGCAGCAGTACTAAGTGTGCACCTCATCATGATGGACGACAAATAATTATTCTGACAGAATTCAAGGCTTCGATACTCACTAGCATGCGAACTATTAGCATTTAGCATGAGCAGAACTCAGGATGCATCCCCAGTTACGTGGTCGGGGAATAAAAGTAAAGAAAGTTGAACCTGAATGAAACGTCTCATCGGATCGTTTAAATAAGCTACAATGACAGTTTGACAGTTTGGACAGTTCATATCCGAAGAAAGCATATGGTGAACGATTTGCCAATCCCGTCCACCATAAAAGCAGTGTATATATAGGATATTGTCCAGAAATAGGTCAAGAATTATCACAATCAACCTTCTGTGTATTTGAAAGATGCTGAACGGAATGACACATCAACTGACATCTTTCTGGGTATTTGGTTATTTACAACATGAGTTCCAGAAATCCATCGCCGTAAATATGTAGTAAATCCAAGAAAGCTTCAAGGGCACAGCGGGCTGTGCGCTTGTCCCCCAACGCCCTGTGTCAGGAAAATTGGTTCTCCCCCCTCATTGATGTAAAAGCAGTCTTCAAGGCGGACGCCGACCTGTCGCAATCCGTCAACATTGGTCAAAACAGAACGCTCCGTGCTTCCGTAGCGCAAATTCCTGCGATGCGTACCTTGCCCTCAATATATACACCTGGTTCGTTTGAGAACGCGTGCCCCGTTCGAATCATATCGTCGGATCCTCCACGAAGGTAGGGGGCTTCGTGGTCTTCGAGTCCGATTCCTTCGAACAGTGGTCAGACCTAGGCCAAGTCTATATTTGCATTTAGTCCTCACCGTGACCCAGTCTGTGAGTGAAGTATCCCTGGTACCCACGTCCATCAAGCCAGTCACGTGCCACCTTGTCCACGGCAGAAGTGTTCACACCCTCACGCGCGACTGCGTGCGCCAAGGTCTGGGCGCGTTGTACATCAAACCAGATCGTAGTATGCTCTGGCGGGATGAAGCTATCACGTAGCATGAAGGTCTATGTAGAACATCAGTGATTTTCACGATATAATTGTGAATGTTATTACTCGTGTAACGTCACTGTGGTATCCGAATAACACGCCGCCAGCGTCTATGAGAATGAAGTCTGTTTTGCCCAATACGCGGTCGGTCCCGCTCCCATGTGGAAGAGCAGCGTTCTCTGCCGGAAGCGGAAGACTCGCGCGTCAGCACCCAAAAGCGCTTTAATTCTACAACAAATTTGTCATGAAAAAACTTACCGCCGAAAAGCACTAATGCCCATCTATCTACAAGGCCAGCAGCAGCGAGAGCCTCGTCGACCATCGCCCGTACTTCTGACTCTCGAATCCCGATATACATCTGGGCTTGTACGGCCCGGATGCTAAGAACAGTGACCTGGGTGCCTCACAATGAGCTAGCGAAGTACAGGTGTGAACCTATCTGCTGACCTCGTTCGCACATTTCAGAAGGTCCAGTTCTGCCGGAGATTTGCGTTCCCTGAGCTGTGTGATCTCAGGTGAAGCGGTGATAACGCGAACGCCAGGTGCGGCCTTCTGGAGACCATCAACTATGAAGTTTCTCATCATGCCGTCAACATAGATGAGCCCATCGGCGGCGGAAAGCGCATGCAGCGCAATGGTGAATGGGTCTTCATCTTCTGCCCAAGAAACATATGCAACGTTGATTCCAGGCACTGACAGAAGCCTAGCGCGTGCTTCCTCAAAGGCCGGCGTAATGATAGTGATCTTGGCTGAAACGGTGTCTCCCTCTAGTGTGGGAGAGATCATAAGTAGTAATGGCCTCTCTGAAAGGTGCCATGACGCCTCAGAGATGTTGCCAAAGTACTGTGTGTTTGCGCCAGGCTCGGCGACATATGCTGACGCGCCATGGTCATACAATGACTTCGCCAGTTTCTCCTGGCGTTGGAGAATTTCTGATCCGTTTATGGGCTTCGCATCTGCACAATGGCTCGCCAGGCCTGTCCAGGGGTCATGGTTGGTTGAATAAGATGTGAGGCTGATATCAGTGAAAAACTGTAAGTAGAAGATGGTTGCAAATATAAGGCTGAATAATAGCCTCCACTAAGAGTCATATTTAGATGAAACCTGGCGATACTTTCAGCAGTGAGAGTAGCTCACCTCTAATGTTAGGCTCTTGGTTACTTTCTGTGTAGCAAATGATCCCTCCTTCCCAGAAACTGGGCTGCTAGCTGTGCCCATGTTTCAAGTGTTTGATGTCGGGGAGGACAACGTGTGATATTGATTAAGTACTCTGACTCAAATGACTGGGGTCATTATGTATGGGTGGCAGTGCACCAAAGCGGCTCCGTAATCTTGGATGATGAGCAATTCGATTTCAAAACCTTGAAGCTTGGGGCTTGAAGGCATCGGGGTTCGTGACCAACGCACACTTCTTTGACTATGGAAGACACAGAAACTTTACTTGCTTTGGTCTGCAGCCTACTCACTGTCCCGGTGCCAGAACCAGATATTCTTCTTGACGCGCTCTTGTCATGCAATGGAGATGTTCATGCCACTGCCAAACTGCTTAATTCTGGCGATGCGAAAGGAGACAAGCCGGCGAGCGGTGCCTTCAAGAGAAAGGATCGTTCTACTGGTTTGCATGGCTGGTTAAATGCAGGGAAAGTGGAAGCTACGGTCTCGGATAGTCCTCGAAAGAAGCGAGACCTCAAGGAACCCAGTTTCTCTCCTGTTAACATCGTCATCAAGGATACTTCCTCAAGCAGCAGCTCTCCAACCACACAGAAAGTAGACCTAATGTCAGTTCTACGCCCACCGCCTTCAAGTACGCGATCTGTACCGCGTCTACTTCCCCTGACATTGTCGAATCCCTCGATGGTGGCACAGCACACGCCTTGCACAATGCATTTATCTATATTACCACCAGAGCTTGCATGCAGGTTATTCTACACCATGCTCGATCTCTCGCAGTCTTGGAAAAGGAACCAGTGGTGGTTATTTGATCGTGTCGTCGAGAGTCCTCACCGTACATCATTCTATGCTCGGAAAACAGATGGTGTGGAGTCTAACGAATCATGGCAAGAGGCCGCGCAATATTGGTGAGATAAAAGACATTGCATCTTGCGGAGAACAAATTTTCATGTCAGACGTACCACAGGTATAATGGTCGACAAACAGACCCGCCTGAGGTTTTCCCTGACGCAATGGAGGAAGCCTGTGCGTATGTCGAACGTATTGTCAACAACGAAATGCAGGGGCGACCACGCCTTCCGCTCGAATGGGCAGGCAGTGGCACCGAAGGTCAAACCTGGCGCGCCAATGTAGCCGCGTCAAATTGTTATGAAGGCACCAAGGAAAGCGTTGGGTTCCACTCAGACCAACTGACATATCTAGGACCTTGCCCGACTATTGCCTCATTGAGTCTCGGTGAGTACCTTTTGCGCTCTGCATCTCATGCACTATCTATACGACGCCATTCATAGGGACGACGAGAATCTTTCGCCTTCGGGAGGTTGTACCAAGCGAAGAGATCCATTCACGGAAGGCACAGACGTTGAATATTCCTCTGCCCCATAATTCTGTACGTATAGCACTGGTGATCAATGTAGAACTAGACTAAAACCTGCATCCAGTTGATCATTATGCACGCCGGCACCCAGGAAAATTTCAAACATTCAATTCCTCCTCAACCTACGCTTGATCTTTATCGACCTCTTTTTCCTCACCCTTCTCGCCTGGAATCTCCACCAGAACCGTCCAATTGCCGCGTCAACATAACCTTCCGATTCTATAGGCCAGATTTCAGGCCGCAAAGCATTCCACGCTGCAATTGTGGTGTGCCTACTATTTTGCGTCCAGACATGAAAAATAGACATGATGGTAAGGTGGATAAATATTGGTGGGCCTGCTACGCTGGCGCTCAGAACGAAGGAAAAGGATGCTCGTTCTGGCGGGTCATGGACATGGAGGCTGAAGGACGAAGTCCTACCATATCTGATGTACAGAGCAATGAGCCGCAACGCGGATCATAAAATGGAACGACTTGAAACTTGTACTATTGTGCGCACGAACAGTTCTAACAGGTACGTTATTCTTGTTACATCTCATCAACAACTATGTCGGAAGGGGTTAAAAATAACAGAGACAGTAAACTTGAATAGGCGCATTATCAGATTGTCCCCCGCTGCGGAGCATAATGTCAATAACTGACTATTCTCAGTTCAGCTTCGGCTTCAAGCGGCGAACCTGTTGCAGGATACGTCCAATCTACGAAGCATATGGAGTTGACCGATCAATAGTGGCCCGGCGATATCAAAACTTCAAAAGAACTCGGTGGCCGCATATTCCGTCATCTCATCTGCAATGCGGTCATAA
The DNA here is from genome assembly GCA_001658105.1 of Rhizopogon vinicolor AM-OR11-026. Taxonomy (NCBI): domain Eukaryota; kingdom Fungi; phylum Basidiomycota; class Agaricomycetes; order Boletales; family Rhizopogonaceae; genus Rhizopogon; species Rhizopogon vinicolor. Next base: position 49,098 of record KV448226.1, on the reverse strand, counting down.
TGTTGCACGGTGATAGTGACCGCATATTTCCGGTAATCTCATTGGCATGGTCATGTTGTTTTGGCTCCACAGGATTTCGCCGGACAAAAAGTGGACATTTCCCATAGTAGAGAAGGAACGACTGTCTTCCTTCGTCACTTAAGGTCTGCTTAGGGGAGACTAGACATTTCCGTAGGTGCGCTTGAAGGCAAGCGTTAAAGTTGTTCCCAGAGACGTAGGACAGCTAGCACGACATATGCACCCTCGCAACATCGTATAGATGAGAATTGAAATCAAGCGGCCCACTCAAGCTTCTCCCACAGCTTTGTGGCCCCATCCTCCGAACCACAGTTGAAGGACGTAAAGCATATGCATAGTTAGTAAGGCACGCCTACAATCTAATATCTTGTCCAATGGCCAATAGAGCTCCCGTGCTCAAATTCCATTGAATTGTGTAATATGATGTGTCCCTGTTACTGTATCATAATCAACTCTAACTTGGATGGTTTTCTTTGGAAAACGGTTTGACTCTTGCAATTTTCATCAGGTGGCTTCATCTCCGCTTCAGCCCCATATTAACGTACCCTGATTGACACCATGCATGCCGCCAGAGAGTATAGAGGTATGTCATGACTCAACTCCTGAATTCGGTTAAACCGGCAGACTCGGATATATGTAATCGAGACTAGAACGCGACAACGTGTTCCGATTTTCCTCATTTCAGGGTGACAAAGTTCCTGCTGGTCCCTGTTCATGCATGCCTATTCTGAATAAGTGTGGACCTCGCCTAACTGTCGGGTTATTAACTGTGTCCTGGGTTTGCGCCTCCATTTATTGTATCGCTGATTTTTCATTTGTCAAACTCAGTCAATTTTCTGATATTCCGCAATCTCATTTCCACAACCACACTTCTGTACTAGTCCATTTTCAGAGCTCGAAGCTCCATCCCGGAACTTAGAATAGCCATGGCCATTGTTACAATCGTGACTACTAGAGAGTAACGCCCGACATAGGTAAGTGAGTGCTTTATGATGAGCATATTTTCGACGAGTGTGAATATGTAGATTTGAGTGTAGAATCGTTGGGTGCAGCATTCTACAACTTTCTGCGCGACCAATGTGCTCCATGCCGTGAATGAGACATAACAAAAGAGGCGTCCTTACAGCGCCTTTCTTAACGCTTGGGAGTTACATACTTAGCGCTAGTTAAATCACGTGCCCACGCTTTTTATTGTTCTCCGCTCTTGCCCGACTTCGCCGTGTAAAGGTTGCATTCACTCGCCGTTTTTACTGTTCACCTCAGACCATGGCCCGTCTATCATTTCAACCAACCCCGCCAACCGGCTTCGCCAGCACAGTGGGTATCAATCATCTGTTTAGTCAAAGCTCTGTTATTAATGCTTACTTTCGATGCTATTTAGTTGCTTAAACGGTGGGGACCGACGTTGGGCATTTGGGGCGTGGGTGCTGGTACTGCTGCTCTCTTCGTGCGTCTAGATAATGTTCTGCTTCCCTTCTACTTGATCTGATGAGCAAAGTAGTTATTATCTGTTACCCCAGTGGTGAAGAAGGGCCTTCTCGTAAACGTTCCGATGGTGAGGCCCGACCCTTCGTACACTGGTTCTAGTTGCTCATTGCTTATTTTCCAATCTCTTATCCTCATGCATGGACACAACCGTAGCTTGGAAATTACTATGAGGACAAAACGCCTGCTTCGGACAAACCATTTTGAGTTGTTGGCGAGTATAGACTAAGATATACCAGGTTTTGGCATACTAGTATTTTTTAAATATAGAAGGCGGGCGTTCTAGCATATGAAACTTGGGGATGTTTCAATTCTCCGCGGATATGCTAATGAAAGTTGTGCTACTGCCACACTAGATATTCGTGGCTCTCAAAGTTTGGCAGAAGTGCTGCCATCATAGTGGTCACTAGTAAGGTCAAGGCCCAATTTCCCTTCCAATTGTTTGACTGCATTAAGTGTTCCACCTATCGGGACATCTGAAGACGATTGTTAGAACCATTTGTCAGGATTTATCAAAAGTACTTGAGCTGCCAAAGGTAAAGCAGCCTCGGCCGCGGATCACATGTAAATTATAGGACTTACGGATGGTCTCCATCCCGAGATCTCGGGCGGCCTTCAGGTTCCTGATGTCCAAAGGTAGGAGTACTTCGCAGTAAGTAAGAACAGTACTTACATTCCTATATCATCAAGGAATACGGCTTCTCCAGGGCGAATTCCATTTCTGCGACATGCAAGGAGATAAAATTCGGGATCAGGTTTCCTGTTGAGACGTCGAACACAGCGTAAGCACCTCCACTATTACTGGACCTCCAAAATTTCAGTCTAAGCATTCTGAACGTACCGCATGGCCAATTCGCTGGAATCACAGAAATCATCGAATAACGCGCGGAGATGAAATGTCGCCTTATCTTGCCATCCCAAGAACCGTAACTCCGTGTCTGGAACTCGCATAGGATGCTGTACCGTAGTTAACGATGTTGGAGAAGGGTGATCCGTGATGTGCCTAGAAAAATTATTAGTGAGAGCAATGATAAGCCACTTTCCGGTTGCTATTACAAGACATGAGTATAACTGAAGTACACAGTGGTGCGAATCACCTCTTATCCGTTGAATGGCTCGCAGAATGTGTGCATCATGGGTTGTAGACTGTCGCATCATCCTACCAAAAAGCTGTTTGCGTTGGCGGAGGGTAAATGGAGCAGCTCAGCAGGTGTTTGTAGCACTGACCTCACGGCCGTCAACCTCCAGCTTCACAGGTAAACTGGGGCACCCTGATTCAACCCAGTTAAACAATCTTACCAGAAACATAACGGATATATGTGAGGTCATACCTATTCTCTTGCGAGCGCAATATTCCATGTACCATTTGTTGCCATTTTCTGTGTCAGACAGTTCACGACTAAAATCCTCGTAAAACGAGAAGAGTGATAACTCTCCACGTTCGAATTTTTGCATGGCACCATCAAGACCTCGAGAGGTTCTACCCGCAGAAAATCAGATTTTTGCACGCAAGGATTGAAATAAAACAGACATGGAAATATTCAGATAGTCCTTCGGCAAGGCTTTCTCTGACTCATATTCAGCGATGGCTATGAACGGGCTGCCAAGGACAACACCGCCAATCTACAAATGGAATAAATTCAGACAACTTTGGCGGCACCGATGGTCGCAAGCGCTATTCGCGTCGGCACGTCGGGAGAGACATACATCGAAAATTATAGCCTTGAGATGAGGAGAAGACATCGGAAGGACGAACCGGCGGCGCCTACGTGAATGTCACCGATTGCGCTGCCGCACCTCAAAGCGAACAAGATTTCAATGAGAATCCTGAAGAAACAATGAAGACGGCATCATGTGATATGAAAGTTGTTAAGTCATGCTCAACTACTACTCCCGGCCGCGGCAAGTTCAAAGGTTTCGTCGAGGCTCAGAGGATCCTGCGAGGCACTTTTAGATCAAATGTTTGTGGATGAGTAGGTACACTTGTCAGTACGCAGGTCTTTTTTTTATTTTTTATTTTTTCTCTCTCTTTCACCATAGGCTAGCTACGCACTCGTATTGTTTTTACTGTAAGTCTGCAACGAGCCTATCGGAGTTTCAAAACATCCCTTGCTTTTGACTGTGCAGTTGCTTGCTGAGGTTCGCGTCTGTACTCATCCAAAGCATTCCTTGTTATCGCCATCAACTTGCGAATCTAAAATGGCTAATCCACGGCAGCGTCGTAAAGCAAAATCATCAACGCACAAAGCGGTATCTCATTCACGCCGTGCAAAGAAGATTCTAAGAAAGATGCCAGGTGAGTTTATCCTCGTGATACACGGGGGGTTGGCCCTGTCGGATTCAGCCGCGTCTACTTGTTATACTCGAGCCGCCCAGGCGTTATGGCTATACCTGATTGGGCTTCTTTTAAAACATGTACATGCGACTCACTAATAAACAACATCGACTGACAAAGTCTATTTTAGTGATACGAGCGCCCAAGGTCTTGCAGGACGCTTGGGATAAATCGAAGACAGTTCGCCAAAAGTAAGTCCTATCACGCATTGGTATTCGCCTGTTCTTGCTAGGGAGTAGGCGGTCCAACTACTTCTAATGCTGTTGATAGCACGGCGATAGGACTTCGCTACCGATTATTATACTTTGTCGACCAGGAGGACTATTCGCTCTGCTCAAATCAGAGTTGGACACAATTTAATACTCCTGGTTTATCTCCGAACAGAACGCGTCTTTTGAGTCCTGATAACCTCCGCGAGACCTATCATCAGCCCCGCGGCTTATTATTACTGCAATTGATTGTTTCCTTGTTCTTTGAACGGTCCTTAATCTCCTGATCTGATGCGCTGTCTACAGCTATGCCGCGCTTGGGCTTCAACTCTCCCTGGTTCCTACGGAGTCGGGAGGCTCAGAGCGGACATTGATCTATCCGAATGGTTCAGCTGGTGGTGGCCCTGTCTCCGGTACCGCTAAATCAATCGAGGCCAATTCTTCGACATCGTCGATTCCCAGCGGGTTTGGAAGAATTATTCGAGACGCATCTGGTAATGTTATGTCCATAGACTTACCCCAATCCGAGGAGATCCAACAACACGGCGTACAACACACCCAGCTACCGGAACCGGATGTGGACGAGAGGGCTATGAAAGATTGGGTCGGTGGCCTCAATAAAATAGGTCAAAATGATCTCGATCAAGAAAAATTATTGTCGCCATCTGCGCGGAGTACAAACCCTGTTACTGGTGAGTGCCACAAACGTCCAAATGAATATTCTAGTGGTTCGGAGTGCAATGCCTTCTGGTGCTTTCCGTATGATGGCAAGTGATCTCGGTTAAAGAGGTCATTGACATACCCTTTTCGGTGCTCTATATATTGGGTTTTTCATTATCTATTCGTGATGCCTACGGCATCAGCGCTTTCCTACGGTTTGTACGGAGTACTTCGATTGACTGACCGTCTTCTGTTTCAAACAACTTAGCGCTGGAGAAACTTTCGGCCTCGGGCAGGGCACTTCCGCGACACTCGTCATGTGGGGAAAGATCATACCTTGCGCGCTTGATCCAAAAATATGGTGATGACTACGAAAGTATGGCGCGTGATCGCCGACTGAATGCTGAGCAAAAGACAGTTGGTGAGCTAAGAAGGGCGGTCGCAAAGGCGGGTGGGATGGAATCATTATTCTGACCGAGGGCTCCATGTGCATACATTATCGTAGGCCATACATTTCTCACAAAGGAAAAGAGGTTCAACCTGAGAAATAGCAAGACCGGAAAATTCATATCACCTGTACTAGTGGAGTTCAAAATATACAGATAGTTTAACCGCTCAAGGCTCCAGCTCGTTGGACACTTCCGGTTAAGCTCACTCAACCGACGCCGTTTTAAGAATTGTGTGACCACATGTGACACCATTACACCGGTTCTTTCAGAAACTTCCAAGGCTGTGCACCGACTTCAATACCGAATCGGGAGAAAATGCTGGAGAGCATTGTACGTATGGGAGTATCATATGATACAATAAGGCTGAAGGGTCGCTATGATGTAAACAATGCAAATCCCTTTGGTCAATACTCAGTGCAGTATCCCCGGACGCTCATGACACCACGAGGCGGCCGTTGGTGGTCCCCGACATGCGCCTGTGGCACCAAAGCACGGAAAGGTGCATCGTCGAATCTCCATGATGTTTGTATGTTGAATCTGCTAAGATTTTCTTGTCGAATTCATGATAAATTTATCAGTGCGCCTCCATCACGGATGGGCGTTGATAATAGTGCCTGACTTGAGTCATATTCAGTCTATCATATTTCGTCACATAAAAACATGGCTTGTTGGTGGAATTCCAAAAGAGGAATATTAAAAAAAAGGTTGCAATAATCAAAGATCTAAACGGCATGCGGAATTTGAAAATGTGATAAGTTTTTGACCACCAAGCCTGGACTCAAGTCGGACTTTCGAAGGCGGCAATCTCAGTGGGGCCAAGACCGACCCAATGGCGAGATTTGTGTCCGCTCGGCGAATGCGTTCGAGTTGCAAGTAAAGTGTGAGTACGACACCTGTCAGGGTAGGCACAGTGACTGGACTGTATGGTCGCTCAGGTGCGAATTCACGGGAATAAAAGCATGTTCTTTTCCGGGACACGCGATTGCCGTTGTATTGCGAAAGCAGCGCCATGGAACGGTCGGGTTCGTGCCGACATGCACTGGAGACTCGCGCATTGTGTACAGCCGTATGAGGTACATGAGAAGCGCCAATTGGATGATATTGAAAACGTTGTAGTCGCCTGTACGTTTTCGAAATTGGTTAGTCCCCTGATTGCTGTTAGGGATTACTGAGTATTAGATGAAGTGGCATGACAGAAAGCGCCACCAATAACGAGAAGGAGACGTTCTCGCAGGTCGCCGAAAGCTGCAGCAAATAGCACTTAACCCAATTTTGGTGTTCCGGAAAGATCATCTTCGAGTTACGGCATCCGCTCTTCTCGTGTCTTTTAGCTGTGCCGTTTTCGACCTGTGTTCTTGCCGTATTTTGAAGTACATCGCGAACTTCCAATATTGACGTCAAAACAAACAATATTAATATGCTTTCATCATATCGGCCTTTCTCCGTCTTTAAATCCCAACTCTTTTGTCTTCTTTGATATCATCTTTCCCTCCTTCCCAGTCTGCTCACAAACTTGTGAGCTACTTCCCAAAACCGATGTCACCACGAGCATCTTCATCTACTCCAAGGAGCGCGACATCAGCCAGCGCTCCATATCCCCGACGTGCTGCAGGCCAACCCAAGTCTTCCAGACAGCAGTTCTCTGCCTGCGGAGCTTGCCGTATGAGAAGGTTTGTTTATCACAATCCTCCTTGCCATATCCTCATCGCTATCATAGAGTTCGATGTGATCTCAAAGACCTCCCCGCGGCCCAAACCACAAATGGCGCACAGCAGACTTCGTGCTCGAACTGCAAAGAACGTGGAATCAAATGTGTGGATGAATTCGCTGAAGTCAAAGCCGTTAAACTTCTAAGACGTGGACGGCGCCTACAACAAGTAGAGTGAGTCCTATCATGCTGTCGCCTTGCCTTTGTCCAATTCAGTTGAATAATTATAGAGCTGTCTACGGAAAAGTAACTGATGACGAATCGAATGAATCTTCTACCATGTCCCCAGGATCAAACCCTACCATACCAGCCACGCTGTCCGCGGGGATCGCCGCATCACGACAAAACACTATCCCCCAACTAAAGCTGGAATTCCTTAGCTCATCATTCTTCCGCAGATTCAGTATTCAACGTAAGCATTCTTTTTGCGGTCATAGTTATCATGTATTTATTTTTTTCTATCTAGGTCCCATTATTGAACCTACTGAGTTCACATCAAGATACATCGCTCATATTAAGGGCACTTCCCCTCTCAGTATTGAGGGTCAAATGATCACGATGCTATTTGTTGTCTGGGCTGCCTCGTTTGGCGTGAACGAGTACGGTATCGAAGGCAATGTAGACCCAAATTCTCCCACTATGTCCGACGGTCCCAAGTTCTCCCCGGATGGCGATGATGATCTCTCTGATCCTAATCGACGTGTTTCTGCTCTTCGTGTAGAGACAATGGTCAGGGAGATCCTCAGTCTCATCGATATTCATGGTTTGCTGCGACGCCCAACTTGGGATGGTGTCAGGGTCCTCCTACTCATCCTTCCGCTAACTCAGGGTGAGTATTTCCTTTGAATTTGAGTTACCCTCCGCTCAATATATTCTTTAGGCATTCAAAATTCGATGGATAGGACTGTAAGTACCGGTGTTCCATTTATCTTATCGTTGTTCTGATGAAGTATCAGACGATGTACGAGGCGACGCTTTCCCAAATTTATTCTCTCTGTAGCCTGGCCAGTCCTTCCTCAATAAACAGTGGCCAAGGACCTTATTGCGATGCACTTGTCCGTGCCAGAGTTTTCTGGTACGCATATGTACATGAAGGGGTTCGCACTGGCTTACGCGGTGGTCGGCTATATCTGTACGTATATACCGTGCCCTAAAGAAACGTTATCTGATTTTACCAGTGACGAGGATGACCTTCTTGCATTCCAAAGCACGCTCCCTCCTCAATATTGCGCATCTGCATCCGGCAGCATTCCTTCTTCTACGTCTACTTCATCGCACCCCTCGCCTACTGCCACTTCTCCGGTGGTCCCCGATTTCCCTGTCACTTCCTTACAAGATCCTCGTGGCCACTCCCGCACCTCGCTTTCTTATCTGCTCTCGTCCCATTATTTTTCACTCGCTCTTGCTGTGTCTGGTGTATGTCGTGCGGTCCACGCAGTGCTCACTGGCCCTCGCGCACGCCGTCGCACTGAGGCCGGTGTTGCCATCCGCGAAGAATCCCTCGTGGAAATTTGGGATGGTCTAGAACAATGCTGGGAGGACTTCGAGGCCCTCCGCCGTGGAGCAGGTGGCATTGGTACTGTGGGCGGTGGTCTGATTCGTGGCGAGGACGTCGAGCGTTTCGTCAGTGGATGGCAGGTCTTCATCTTCGAATGCCTGAATGTGATCCGGGAGGCCTTGAAGCAGCGCATCGTTACACAGACCAAAGGCTCCCCCGACTCGCACGGCAACAACCCTGCTGATCGTGCCCTTTGTCGCTTGCATCTGCAAGCCACTCGCCGATGCCGTGTTGTCCTTCCTCGCGTCATTGCTATTTTGAAGCGGCACCTTGCTGTTTCCTCCAGTGGTTTCTTCTCTCATGATGCTGGCCTTATTGGAGAAGGGTGCTTTTTTGCTGCACTCCTGCTCGCACAAGGTGACCTGGATCAGGACACAGACAGTGATCTGAAAGGCGAAGATGGACTTCCTTGGGATGCAGACATCGAGGATGGCGTTGATGCGTGCCTCCGTGCGCTTGGAGAGATGGGTTGGATGTTCGCCAACAGCCACGATCGTGAGAAGACCGTTCGCATGGTTTGGGAGGCACGGGTCATCCGTGATGATGAGCGTCGTCGAGAACGTAACCGTCAGCGCGATTATATTGAGGATCAACGTGCACAGGCTTATCATTCTGGACAACGTTCGCAGGATCGATCGCCTTATATGATTGACAAGCCGTCGCTGCCTAGCTCTGGTCGCGGTCAGGGACCAACACCCCGTTCGCTCTCGCTCATCTCGGCCGCTGGCCAGTCTCGTCCTCATCTTCCTCCATTGTCGATTGCGTTCTCTCGGGTGGAGAGTGCTCCCAATACTGCTCTCACCGATGACGGCAGTGGCAGCTGGCCCACATACACACCACCTACGACGTCAGGTTCAATGACGAGTAATGCCACTACTAACCGCAGTTCCTCGCCTCCCGATTCTGGCTCGCCTCAGACAATGACATCACTCAAACATCTACCTCCTATTCAAAGCTCGCTGAAGAACGAGAATGATTCTTTCTACACCGGGTTCGCCGATCTTGATCCGTTCTCATTTTCTGTCGACAACACCTCCGGCCCAGGTGTTGTTGGTCCAGGTGTTGGCTCGCATGCATGGTCACCACGGTACCAACACCAAGTCGGCCCTGGTAGTGGTTATCTCGACCCCAGCGTCATTTTCACGGGCGCAGAATGTCAAAGCTTCTACCATTGAGGCAGTTACCATCGCTATTTTGATTTATTCACACTGGAATTGTTTCGATATCATTTTCATAAGTCATATATTCCCCTATATCATATGCTTGGATAGATTCTTGCACTGTACTAGACTTTGCTTATACCCCCATCACTTGATTTCAATAATACTATATTATGGTAGACGCACATAAATGTATCATGTTGTACATGACTTCCAGTAGATCAGTGACCGGTCACGGTGAACTGTTCTAACCGTCTATCTTTGTAATATATAGAATGTGACATATCTAAAGTGGGTCCAAATATATAACACTTGTTGATCCGTATACGTCATTTGATGAGGAGATACATCGGAGATACGTACTAGGATATACTGGGTAATTATATTCAGTAACACAATTCAAATTGCTTAGGAAGTCACAATTCAATTGTTTACATGTAAGAAGTTTTTTTTTACTGACATGCCTAGTATGCCTGCCACCCACTCGTGCTAGAAGCAGGTCGGAGGTGCAGCGGAGCTGAGAAACAGGGAGGGTACCATCGACCCTCGAATAAATTTTGCTGATCTACAGTCATGATCACAATTGGTTTCTGACAATCTAGGAATCACTGGAGGAAAAGTGGCACATCGTGGATAATGATGAAAAGCTCGTCCGCATGGATGTTTGGATATATTCATTTTTTCTTTCAAGGAGCTGGTGGGGCCAAGCATGAGTTAACGAACGTAGCTAAAGCCTGATCGTTGTCTGTAGATTCGATCATCTTAACGTAGCTTCGGTCCGCCAGATGCGGAATCATGATTGGTGGCTTGGAAGCGTTTGGTGATTGTCGAAACTGAGGGACTTCCACTGCCAAAGCCGAACCCTCTTGGTTGGTGGAAAGGGCTCATAGTAAACGGCATGTACGTTCCAAGAAAGGTCACGGAATCTTTCGATCGGCGGCCGGCAATTTAAAGTTGAAACGCAGAGACTCCGACACGCTATTGCCGCATGACTTCTATGATCTTCTGTCCCAACTAAGGAAAATTGCGCATACTAGCCTATTTTAGCCGCATACATTGAGTTCTCGTACCCCGTTAAGTAGTGACTGCCGGCTTGGAAGAGCTTGGAAGAAGCCACATGGTGGTGATATCTTGTGATATCATGACATCAGTATTCTATGCTCACTTGCATAATGATAACTTGATGTAGTATATGTCATGACAGCTCCTGTCCTCGTGCACGCTTCCAACAAGGGTCGCCTGACAGACGGGATAAACCTTGATCTAGTCCTGCGCCCGTCGGGAGTCTCGAATTTGTATGTCATGGCAGTTGTACGTGATGAAGAGCTCAAGGTGTTGAGAATGTGTTCGATGAATGAGCGATAGTACTTATGATTCAGCAAGTCCGCATCAACCACGTGAACTTTTACACTAACGCAATCAGATAGAAGTCCGGATTCAGAGCTGATCAACCATGAGACAATTACGACACGGCTGCTATCCTCTTCTATCTCCGAACTTCGCAGATTCTTGGTATTGCAGAGTTGTCGTTCGGACACTGCGCAGACTGCTCGTGACTGTAGCTGTGCTGGACTGTCAATATCGTGCTTCGTAATTATAAGGCTAAGCAGTTGTTTGACATATCTGGATGCCGTTATATCTGACTTGGCTCTAGCGCTGCCAGCACACATATGAATGGCAAGTAACTTATTGTGAATATTCCATGGGGCTAACCGATCAGCGTAACGTGCTCCATCATGGTCTGGATAAGTCCCGGTGTTGGAATGTACGACCTCCTCGCTCGCGGTTAATCGCGGTTGCGCGGACTGCACAGCACTTTAAGTCTTAAGGCTGTTCAGACCTTTACCGTTGAATTGGTACATAAGTAATCGGAACCTCTTCAAAAAAATTTCCAGTTGCTCCGGAGGTTTTGGGGCTGTGGTGTGGTCCTTGCTGTGTCGAGGTCGCCGCTATCAATTATCATGCAATAATATCAACGCCTGTCAGGATATTTCCGTTCAAGACACTTCTAATGTTCATAAATGCTCCACTCGGGACTCATTCGAGTCCGTACCATAGGCTCTGTACACATGCAGGTACGTTTTTTCCCTTTTCAGTTTGGGCCTTTCCTCTACGGAAGAACCTAACTATGGGCGGTATCTGCTGTTTCATTTGGAATTTTATCATACATTTCTCATGTCAGATATTTATGAGCATTCCAACGGATGTCTTTGTCGGCTAGGCTCGCTTTCGACAGGCAATCGAAGACTGAGCTTTCCGGGCCCAGTCTCACAACATTCATCTCGTTAGCTTCGCGGGAAAATCATTGTCGAACAATTGGCATGAAATGATATTGGACCCTTTCATCGACGTTACTTCACTTAGGAGTGCCAAGGGCCAACTTCATTATGGGGTTTCTTCGATGTTGCAGGTTGGAATCCCAGACCCTGCGATGAGAATTACCGATTTCAAAGAGTGAATAACATATTATAAATCATGAGCATGCGTTATTTTCGGGGCTGGATGGATGGCTTTACCTCGTCCGTGAAGCCATGTTATGTCCACTTGGACAGACTCGAGTCTCGAATCGACTTCTTGAAATCTATTATATGTAAGTGCTATTTTTAAAATTGAGCGCCTTAACACAGCCACTTGTCTGGTAGTATCCGTTTCTTATCTATGTACTCTTCACTCAATCAGCATCCCCGTCAAAGTTGTCAACGAGAGATCTAGTTGGATATGTCAGGCTATACACACAACCCTGGCTATTCTTCAAGTTTCAGTCGACATCATACTATCCAACAGAGGCCATATAGCTATCAGCAAGGCCCTCCAGCCGGTGCTGATCCTCAGCTCTGGCAGTGGTTCTGTGCCGTTGATACCGATCGATCGGGTGCCCTCAGTGTCACGGAGCTTCAGGATGCACTCGTAAACGGTGAGTGTTGTCATGATCTTATGAATATCGGCCGTGCTACAATCATGTATTTCAGGAAATTGGACAAGTAAGTTCGCCTTTCCTTGACGTCATAATGTCCTATAGTTGCAATACTGTGTGCGAATTCTGGCCCAGGCATGACAGCGATCCCATGCCAAATCTCTTCCTATCGCCGATTCATTTAACTAGTTTACTGAAACGTACTTAGGATTCGATCTTGATACAGTGAAGATGCTGATGAACATCTTTGTGTGTATGGCTTTACTCCGTAAGAAAATAGCATTCATCGCACCCAACAGGATACCGATCGGAGTGGTACCATCAATTTTAATGGTTCGTGACATATCAAATTCTCAGCTATCACTGGTACCATTTCATGTGCAGAGTTTGCTGGCTTATGGAAATATATTGCCGAGTGGCAGCGAGTCTTTAAGCACTTTGACAGAGATCGTTCTGGCTCTATCGAAGGGCATGAACTTGCGGAGGCCCTCCGAAGCTTTGGCTACAACCTATCTCCCCCCTTGTTGCATACATTGGAAATCAGATTCGGTAATGGAGCCCCTCATTCGCAGGCAAATGGCAAAAGGCTGATTCGTTCGCTAACAGCTGGTGCGCCTACTACTAGTGGCGTGTATGGCCCCCCTCCTGGTATCACTTTTGACCGCTTCGTGAGAGCATGCGTTACCGTCAAGACCTTGACCGAAACATTCCAAAGGTACGACTTGGATAAATTATTCCACGACTTACAGTGGTTGATTACTGTTTAGGGCTGATCAGGATAATGATGGCTGGATTCAGCTCAACTATGAAGATTTTCTGAAGGTGAGCAAGTCAACAGCGGTTTTCTGCCCTGATCTGACTTGGTGCACACCGCAGATTGCGATGAATGCACCTTGAGGAAGCGTTGTCATTAATAATTTTTGTACTCATGATCGGTATGTATGATTAATGTGGAATTCCTTGATGTTCGCATCGAGATGTATATGCAAAACTAGTACTCTCAAGTCTCGACGTTACTTTATTGTCATGGGGCGGGTATACTATGAGGGAGTGCTGGTACGCCTGGGGGCACGGCGCTATGGAACGACCCCAAACAGCGCGCGGCCGTCCATCCTTGGCACCAGCTTGCAAAAGGGTCCGAAGGCCTTTCAGCCTATATAGGTTTCGTTGTAGGTAGTAATTGGCCTGAAAGCCTGCCTCCCTAGAGAGCCTTCCCCCCGGTTCCTGAACAGGATCTTGGCGTGTTTCATGGAGCCCCTCACTAAAGTGCCTGAGGTGGTAAAGACTCTCCTGAAGTGTTTTCGCGGAATGAATCCTACATACTGTACTGTAAGGGTGTGGTTAGCCCCTTACTCACTTGCACCCTGCCAGTGAAAGTGAAGCCCATTTCGTTCTCCTGTGACAACGCCTTACGAAGAAAAAGGTTTACATCTGCTCGCGGTACCGCTTACTGAGCATCTTAGCACTATCGTTGTTGAAATAAGTACTGTGTGCGAATGCTGGCCCAGGCATGACAGCGGTCCTGCCGATGGCAAATTCTTTCTCGTCGCTGATTCTTACTGAAACGTACTTAGGGTTCGATCTTGATACGGTGAAGATGCTGATGACTATCTTTGTGTGTATGACTTTAGTACTCCACAAGACACTGAATTGATCACCCAACAGGATGCCGATCGGAATGGTACCGTCAGTTTTAATAGTTCGTGACATATCAAATTCTCGACTATCACTAGTACCATTTCATGCGCAGAGTTTGTTGGCTTATGGAAATATATTGCCGAGTGGCACCGAATCTTAAAGCATTTCGACAGAGATAATTCTGGCTCTATCGAAGTGCATGAACTTGCGGAAGCCCTCCGAGCTTTGGTTGTGACCTATCTCCCCCCTTGTTGCATACATTGGAAATCAGATTCGGTAGTGGAACCCTTCATTCGCAGGCAAATGCCACATGGCTGATTTGATTGCTAGCGTCTGATACACCTACTCGTAGCGCATATGGACTCCCTCCTGGTATCACTTTCGACCGCTTCGTGACTCGTGAGAGCATGCGTTACTGTCAAGACCTTGACCGAAACATTCCAAAGGTACGACTTGGATAAATTAAGCCACGACTCGCAGTGGTTGATATTACTGTCTATGGCTGATCAGGATAATGATGGCTAGATTCAGCTCAACTATGAAGAGTTTTTGAAGGTGAGCAAGCCAACATCAGTTTGAACTTTGCTGCCATGATCTGACTTTGGTGGACCCTCGGCATAGATTGCGATGAATACGCCTTGAGGAAGCATCGCCATTAATCATTTTTGTACTCATGATCGGTATGTACGATCGTTGTGGAATTCATTTAATGTTCATATCGAGATATGCAAGACTACATACTTAGTACTTACTCTCGAGTCGTAACGTCGCTTATGGGAACAATGATATCATAATATGCATTATGTAATGTTGTACATTGTTGCTTTTGTACAGTCCCCATGTATACATTGCTGCGCAGCTAGCACGAGTGACTTATTGCATTCGACACTACCATGGATTTCTTCTGTGCGTCAAGATGACATTCTTGCTGACTGGTATCTGACACACTTTCCCTACAGTTTGTTTGCCTATAATCGGTTTGTGGGATCTCTCGGCTGGT
Source organism: Rhizopogon vinicolor AM-OR11-026 (assembly GCA_001658105.1). NCBI lineage: Eukaryota > Fungi > Basidiomycota > Agaricomycetes > Boletales > Rhizopogonaceae > Rhizopogon > Rhizopogon vinicolor. Next base: position 33,964 of record KV448226.1, on the reverse strand, counting down.
ATGCTTGTGCCGTCTAATATCGATACCTTGTGCAGTTGGCTGCCCCACAAAAGTTAAGCCGGATGGGGATCAAGAAGCCAGAATCTGCCCTCGGTGCCACAATGGTGCGTCATCTAGTTCTACTGCTGCAGCTGCCAATAACCAAAGCTTGAAGCTGCAATGTTCTCGGCAAAGTCTAGAACATGGTTCGAATTTTGCTTCGTCCCCCTTATTCCTATGAACTCGAAGCATGTCTGGATGTGCGGGATATGTCAGCTGCAGGTGAACATGCAGCCTGGGTAAGGGCTCGTTTGATCTACGATACTCGGACAACTAATACCCTTAGCAGGCAGTGGGAGCCTCAATTAGCACAGCCTGGGTACCAGCACCCACAGTTGCAAGGCCAATATGGGCAGTATGGGGTATCCCAGAATGCTGGTTATGGATATCAGCCCAGCTACACCCAAAATCAGAAATGATACCTCATTGCTGATCTACTATACTATATATTTCTGTCTACGGATCATGTTGTACGATTGTGCTGTGTCTTAGTACTGTATCTAAGTGGTATGTATTATATACGGACTTGTGATCGCCTTCGCTGCGAGTGTCGGTGGATCACAATTCCAATGACTCCGATGAAAAATCCGCACACACCACATACCACGCAAGTCGCGACAGCATCCCTCATTTTCGTAGCAGAGAAACCAGCGCGTCGCATGAAAGGTGGGGGTGCTGGATCTGCTCCTCTGGAAGATATGAACTCTGCGAGGGCAGTCGTTGGGTTGGTCATAGACAACAGCCCGATCATGGGTGGAGCAGAGTTTGTTGCGCCTTGATGTATAACGTAGACGTTCTGTAAAGCAATTAGGGACGTACGAATCTAGAAAATCTGAGCATACCCTCAGGAACACGTCCCCCAGAATCCAGTCTCCAGAGGTGACCTACGAAATGACATGAGAAACGCGATGGCGGTCCAGTTAGGCATCTTTCTCACCGCGTCGTTAGCCTGTATTCCACCAGTACACCAGCCGTCGCGCGCCCCATCTTCAGCCCAGTTGACGTCTTCCGGATGGAGTGGATAATCTCTTGCATTATCGGAATTGCCAAGTGTAATGCGGACGTCCACGGCCCTCTCACACCTCACTTGCCACGTTTGTGTCTGCTGGTTGAATCGTGTGGACGCACCCGTTCCTATGGCATTCCAGAACGCATCGACGTCTTCGGTTGGGCCTAGAATGAGGGTCGTGCCAGTGTCAAGCACAGCGATTGGTGATGGTGCACCGCGGATCAGCGAACTGGAGAGGGGAAGGATCTGTGAATTGATCGTGATTTCTTGTATCGGGAGCTTCCAGAAATCGTACTCCTCGCGTGCTGACGCGAAGACGGGTGTGAATACAAACTGGCTTGTGTCATTTGTCAAGGAGGAGTCTAATCCCCCGACAGTGATCGATGAATCTGAATATGAGACGTCCCGCGACTCGTTTCGTCCCAACTTAAATGCAAAGAACCGATGCTGGTCATCAAGATGAGCAAATAAGTTGTTGAGGACGGGTGTCCCTGAGGTTAGGGGGATGGAGGTGGCGAGAGGGAATGCCAGGCCTAGGATGCCTGAGTTTCCATTGCTAGAGAGACCAAGTCCACTCGTCTGATTAGCCAAGGCTGTGTTGTAATCGTTGAGCCTTGCCACAAGAACACGGAACCGGGAATCGTACCGAGCATTTGGGAGGATATTTCATACGGGCCAAGGGTAACGGTCTCAGTGCCTACTGTTCCAAGCGCTGATCCCATCAGGTATGTCAGCTTGAAGGACTGATCTGATAAAGTCAGGGTGCGAGATAACGAGGACGAATATCTCGTGACACCCTGGCAATCCGAATTGGTGCAATCTGATGAAGCCACCCACTATAAAACGGGAATTGAATATCTAAATGTAGCATCATGTCGAGAATAGGTAACGGCAGCCTCACAAGGTCTGAAGAGCCGGTATCAAATGTCATCCAGAAACTTTGTCCTCCGATGCTATAGATGGCGTAAGAGGGGAATAATACGATGTTGCTGAAACACGTACTCCATTTGAACCAAATACACGCTAGGGGCCATCAGTCAAATTACGCGAGTGAGACAACACGGGACCCACTACTCCTGGATACTGGCCACTGAAATGTCACTGAGCAAGACAGAATGATCTTTATGAAGCCCACGTTGTAGGCGAAGCCGAATTCTTCGGGATGAGTCACTACGATGATCCAGCCTTTTGGTATTGGCCATATCGAGAGGACAGTAGATGGTGGATCAAGGTGATGAGTTAGATTGGAAGAGGGGTGGAAGCTTCACCGACGGTTTTAAGTTGCCTTCTTCGATGCGATCGGTCGTGGTTGAAATCTGACCTGAACTACTAAGTTTCAGTGCGAATGAGCGCAAGCCCCGGGTTATTTCAATATGAATGGCTATGAGTATGTGACACCAGTAAAATCCCTCTTAAACTGTAATCATTTACAATCTCGTGGGGGGTTTAACAGATGGAATACTTTGACAAAATCCTTACATATTACTGAAGAAAGGGGCCCCGACTGCTAAATGGGTAGTTCGCATAACCGAACAAGCTCGGGGTTACGGTCCCGCCTCTCAGCTGTTCCTTATAGTGAAGCAACCGCGCTCGAAGCATGCTAGGCGCATCATAGGAGAGCTTGGGAGAATTTGCTAGTTGCTCAGATAAATCAGAGGCGGACCAGAGCATACCAAAACTCCATTTGCTGGCGTGGAGAAGGGAGATGTCAGTGGCGGTGTCAAGCCGCTGTTGTGTTGGCAAAGTCACGCCTCACACAGCTCGCGTCACGCAACACCAACTGCCAACTTGTTTCTTACCTCAACTCCTTTGCTCGCTACTCTCGTCGACGTCTACTTCAACCTCAAGCTCACCATGCACACCAGCGAGTACGACTATCTTTTCAAGCTTCTCCTCATCGGTGATTCTGGTGTTGGAAAGGCATGTTGCTACTGCGGCGACCAATCTCAATTGTATCTGACCTCAAGGTGTTTTACAGTCTTGTCTCCTCATGCGTTTCGCAGACGACCAATGGCAAGAAAGCTATATTAGCACTATTGGTGTTGACTTCAAGATTCGCACTATTGAACTAGAGGGAAAGACTGTGAAGCTGCAAATTGTGAGTTGGGTGCTCTTTAATACTCATTTGGAGCGTTGCAGCGAGATACCATGTGCATTGGTGTGCGTGTGTGGTCGGCTCCGCAGAGGAGCCTACCTACTCTAGCTCGTTTTCATTGTTTCCTGTAATTTGGCCCTCTTGCTTACATACCCCTCAATACGTTTCATAGTGGGACACTGCGGGTACGTTTATCTGTTACTTTCCTTGCAAAGGTGGGCTAATGGGCGAGAAGGCCAAGAGCGGTTCCGCACCATCACGTCTTCCTACTATAGAGGTGCCCATGGTATCATCCTTGTCTACGACGTTACCGATAACGGTGAGAACACTCGCCTCAAACACCGACTTCAATGCTTATCCAAACTCTTCAGACACTTTCACGAACGTTAAGCAATGGCTGCAGGAGATAGACCGGTACGCCTCCGAGGGCGTCAACAAGCTGCTGGTCGGGAACAAGTGTGATCTCACTACCAAGAGGGTAGTGGAGTACAGTATCGCCAAGGCAAGCGTTCTGTTACAGTTAGTCTTGGAAAATTCTAATCCTTTAAAAATCAGGAATTTGCCGATCAGCTGAGCATTCCTTTCTTGGAGACTTCGGCTTTGAATGCGACCAATGTCGAGCAAACGTTCCTAACAATGGCGAAACAGATTAAGGATAGGTGGTTACATTTAATTATCTATCGCTAATGTATGAATTATCTGACTTCCTTTATAGGATGGCATCGACGTCAACGCCTGCAGGTGGCGCCAAGTCATCAACGGTCACTCCCGGTCAATCCGTTCAGCCACAGCAATCCGGCAGTTGCTGCTGAAGGTGGTCCAGTAATTGAGTTGGGGTGGTCTTGACGTACTGATTGTACGTATTTGTCATATCTTGCGGCTGCAAGAAATGCATGACGATTCGGTACTCAGGAGCGAGTTGTCGTAACATATTCCCTTCTACATATCACCTGCTACTTTGGACGTATTCTGATTTGCGCTTTATCGATGTTCTCTTTCTAATTCAAGGTTGTTCTCTTATCTTGCTTGATGTTGAAACACGGGGCTTCTGGCCCCATTCCGTTATTTACTAACCAAATGGCTGACCCGATCGTTAGGGAAGGGTGAATGTATAAGCATGCGACGTAAGAGAACGAGGGGAGTCATACTGCAAGAAGCCGGTGGAATTCGACCATATTGGTCGGACTGTGCTAGCATGCTCGACAATAGGGTGATGACTGACAGGTATAAATCCCTACCACTCGACTCGAATTTTCAGTCAGTCGAGTCCCATCTCACTACAGTCTTTCCATGGCTACTCGGTCCAAGATAGTAGGCACCCCTCGCCAGGTCCTCACAAACTCTTTTGTGATTTCGAAGCTCCCGGCCGCGAAATATTATCAGTACGAAGGTAAGCTATGCTCTTGAAGACGACACGGTTCAAGTTGTTAAAATGGACTTGAAATTTTTCCACAGTTGGTGAGTCCTTGTGCCTTATGTCCCCCCTCAGTGGTCTCATACCATGTTCTAACTAGTGGTCACCTTCGCGGACGGAAGAGATATCAAGAACCCTCGCAGGAGGGTGGAGATCGTCGAAAAACTGCAGATCCACATAAACCCGAAGCTTTTCACGCCTCGGTGCATCTATGACGGTACTGTTATTCTCTACTCGCTGCGTGAACTTCCCTTGGCCGGTGGGGACTCTCAAACGGTAAATGTCCATGTTGATGATGTATAAACTGCTTATTAATTAGTTATGGTTATCTAGTTCGAGGTCGACATGTCCGATAAACTGCGTCTGGACGCGTCCGCCCCAGCGCGTGGTTTGTTCCACGTAGCGCTTAAAAAGGTTTCCGGCGACACGGTCGATTTCGAGTAAGTTCTGTCGAGCGAGAGCTTAAACACCCTTCTTACTGTCAAATCATAGTGAATTGCGAGCCTTCATCGAAGGCAGGCAAACCAAGCAGACGCCTAAAGTTCTAACAGCCATCAATGTGTTACAGTTGATTGTCCGGCAGGCGCCCAATTTGTGAGTTATACTAATTTTACACTTTCGTTAGTAGAAGCTCATATTTCTTCTCTGCAGGAAGTACCCCAATAACACTCGGGCATTCTTCACGAAAGACGCCGGCATCCAGGGCCTGGGTGGAGGCTTGGAGCTGTGGCGCGGTTATTTCCAGTAAGTAAAATAACTCTGGCACGATGTACTTGAGTTGACGTATAATAGGAGTGTTCGGCCGACCATAGGAAAAGTGCTGATCAACATCGACGTATCCACGGCCGTCATGTAAGCAACCCCAACCGTAAAGTTACTACATTCCAGCACTCATACACATGATAGGTACAAGGAAGGCAGCTTTCAAACTGTCGCGCTTGCAGTTTTGAAACAAAACGACGTTCGCGCCCTGGACCTCCGTCCGGAATCCCCGCAGTTCCGCCAACTCAAGAGTTTTTTCAAGGGCGTTTTTATTACCCTTGTCCATCGACAAGGCAGAAAGAAAATTCGCGGGCTGGTTGCAAACGCTGGGAATTTCGAATTCGAAAACACGAATGTCAAGGTACGTCGCTAATTTTCAACCGGTAACTGATTTGCTCATAATAGTGCAGGAATATTTCAAGAAAGCATACGGACGGCAGCTTGCATACCCGAATATAATCGGGGTGCAAGTAGGCTCGAGGGATCACGACGAGGTGATTCCCGCCGAGTTGTGTCGCATCGCGAGCGACCAGCGGTATACTCGCAAGCTCCCTGCCGAGTTTTCTCCATCCATGGTCAAGTTTTCTTCCAAGAGCCCGCAAGACCGTCTCGCCCTTATCAGCGCTGGCATCAACAATTCCATTACGGCTGACCAGCGTTCTGTAAGTAACGCTCCCATCTCACGTGAATTTAACTGACTGTTTGCGCAGGCGTTAGATTACCAAAACTCCCCGTTCATGCAAGACGCCGGGATCACAGTGCATCCCGACCCGATTTCGGTCAACGGTCGCGTCCTTCCGACGCCATCAATCTACTATGGCAACGCTGCATCGAACAGACCAGTGGTGCGACTGAGACACCATGAAACACGCCGCAATGATGCACTGATTCTTAACCCCTCAGGTTCCCCGAAATGGTTCCTGGAATGTCGTCGACCAAACCTTCCACGAGCCGAAGTCATTTTCGGCCTGGGGAATATTGAACTACACCAGGATGAACGAGGTCACGATCAATCGTTTCGTAGGCACGCTGGTCAATACCTGTAAAAAACTTGGTGCCGTGAATCATTTGTCTTCGACAATTTTAGACTAACTTTCTCTATCTTAGGGATGAGTAAATCAGGTGCTAGAATTCGCTTCTAGCTGCTGATTGCCATGTTTCAGATGTTGCCCCGCCTGTCACGAGTCAATCAGGATCCGGCGCATCTTCGGTAGTCAAGGTGAGTGACATAGATTCGACCGTCGAACGCGCGCTCATTTCATGCAGGACATGAAATCCCTTGGTGAATACATCAACAAGAAGACCGGCAGTTTACCCGAGCTTGTGCTGGTGATTCTTCCGACCAGCTCGGCAGACATATATCTCGCCGTCAAGCAGTTTGGCGATGTGCACGTTGGTGTATGCACTTTAACTGTTCCTTAATCCGAACCATACTTACGTCTTTTGTAGGTGCCGACGCAATGTGTCGTAAGTCATGTCGTGGTGTTAGACACCTCGGTCATAATAATCCTTTATCCAGCGAGAAAACAAGATTGAGAAGGCTAACGATCAATATTGTGCAAATCTCGGGATGAAGATCAATGTGAAACTCGGAGGCGTCAATGCACTTCCAAGGTCCCCTGCGCTTGAGAAGCTTGTCAGCGCAACGTTCATGATTATGGGTATGTATCTTCTCTAGTTCTCCTTGAGACTCATCGATGGCTGGTTCCTCCTACATCAGGTGCCGATGTCGGGCACCCGGCACCCGGTATGAAGAACCAGCCCTCTGTGGCTAGTCTCGTCTGGTCTTACGACCGCTTTGCTGCTCGTTACGAGGCTATGATGTCTATTCAGCACCCCCGCCAGGAAAAGATCGATGAGTTGCGCAACCTTGTTTATGTGAGTTCATTATTGTCTAGTGCATAGTATACCTACTGTCTCACCGTCACCAGCGGGCTGTCGATGGATTTGGCGAACGCAACAAGTCCCCGCCGAGGAGGATCGTATTCTTCCGTGACGGCCTTTCGGAAGGTGAATATGAAGGCGTGGGTAAAGAAGAAATCGAGGACATCAAAGGTGAATGAGTCTAACAACAATGGTTTCGTTGTTTAACCATGTCGACTAGGGGCGATCGATGACATCTGGCGCGACAAGAACCTCAGTGTCGGTAAACCGGAGCTCACGTTCATCGTCGTAGGGAAAAGGTGAGGCTAGAATACATTCTATTACTTCAATCGTGTTGGCTCATCCACGCATTTACTCAAGGCATCATGTCCGATTTTTCCCGAGGAGCAAGTGCGTCGCCCGTCATCTTATTTCACCCCGATAATTAAAGGCCTTCCTAGGGATGAAGCCGATAGGTCTGGCAACTGCCACGCAGGTTTCGTTGCCGATAATGGAGTCGGCAATCCTGCCGTGCGTGATTTCTACCTCCAGTCCCATGGTGGCCTTCTCGGAAGTTCGTTCATCATCATTAATTTTTTTTTTCTCGATCACTCATCGTTACGTATAGCTAGCAGGCCGAGCCATTATATCACCCTCAGGGATGACATCTACAAACATAATATCGACGAGTAAGTTCGCAGCATGTCTATTGTCATATATTGGCTCACAGATTTCTAGACTGCAGGAGCTTGCGTTCACCCTATGCCACTCATATGCTCGAGCGACTCGATCTGTCTCCATCCCCGCCCCTGTGTACTGTGAGTTCTATACGTATCACTGTTTCACCACCGTTTCTGACGTCCAACCTTCATTGCGCAAAGACGCTGATGTAAGTGCCGCAGTATCCTTCCGCGCCCGCCTACTGTGCTCACTGTTCAATAGATCGTCTGTGCGCGAGGCGCGTTCCACTTCAATCCCGCTATGGGTTACGACGCCGCTACGTTTTCGAGCGATGAAGATTTCTTTGATATTGAACGCTGGAGGAAAAACTTCAAAGACCGCCACCCCAAGTTGGCGATGAAGATGCATTTCATGTGATTGCAGGCTGTTTGAACGAGCTTTTTTCATAATCTCCCGAATCGATCGATGTACGAATAGCTTTGAATTGTATATACTTGTGGCGCAATGAACGTGATGCAAAATGAACCCTATATTTTGTTTCTGATGAACGCCTTTGGTCGGTTTCGATATCTGCATTGTGCAACCTCAATTGGCTAAGCCTAGTCACCCTGCGGAACAGAAGGAAGACAGTCGTTCTTTCTTTGTACATAGTTAAGCCCGTCAATGCGTCAGAGATAATGCCAAAAGCCGTTGAATCTCATGTTCTTAGTGTGAGAATCAATTCTACGGCGTCTATTTTAGATCTCGAAGCAAGTAACCCGTTAGCTTACGACGGTGTACGTGCATTCCATCTAGTATACATACGGCGATAACTTTACCTCCTAGCATAGATCGATTTCCTTTTGTTCACCACCCACGAGAAGCAAGTCTGCCTCCTTTTAAATTGGCATCGCTGAACACGGATAAAATGTTAGTTGCACGTGTGAATGGAACAAATATACGCGTACATAGTGAGACCGACCATAGGGGCACCGATATCCTCCGAGACCTGACGGATAATTGAGTGTTAATGATTAGCAGGTTGATAAGATGACTCTCACCTCAGCAAGCATATTCGGGTTGTTATGATGGGTCACCTTGAGCACAGATGACGTCGTTTCAGATGATGATGATGATCAATGAAGAAAGATAAGATACCGCTTGTACGATTGCTCGCGCTCGTTTCGCGGGGTCGCCAGACTGCAATGAGATAGTAAAAACCAAATTCCCGTTGCGTTCAGCAGCAGCAGAAACTTACGTGGAAAATGCCTGAGCCGACAAAAACTACATGCGATTGCGAATGAGCATCAGTAACGCTTTCACCTAGGATTCCGCTCACCTCCATCGCATCCGAGCTGCATCATCAGCGCAGCATCAGCTATAAATCGTAAATCACAGGGAGTCAGCATTCCCACTGCCTCTCATCGCACGCACGCACATACCCGGCGTGGCAATACCCCCAGCTGCGAAGTTGACGACCGGTAACCGCTTCAGCCGCGCTGTTTCCTTCAGGAGGTGAAACGGCGCCTGGATCTCTTTAGCGTATGCATACAACTCTTCTTCGTTCATCACGCTAGCCTTCCTGATCTCGCTCATCACTGAGCGCTGGTGACGCACAGCCTCAACGACGTTGCCCGTTCCAGCCTCGCCCTTTGTCCGGATGAACGCTGCGCCTTCTGAGATGCGACGCAGTGCCTCGCCGAGGTTACGAGCACCACATACGAACGGGACCTTGTAGTTGTGCTTGTTGATATGATACTCCTCGTCAGCAGGCGTGAGGACCTCAGACTCGTCAATATAGTCGATGCCAATCGCTTGCAGGATCTATCACAGCACCGCGCACCAAGGCAGTCCAAAAAAAGGAGTGCACCATAATTAGAACCCAAGTGAGAACATCACGAGGTTACAACTCGCCTGCGCTTCAACAAAGTGGCCAATGCGCACTTTTGCCATGACAGGGATCGTGACTGCATCAACGATGGATTTGATCATCGCAGGGTCGCTCTGAGGCAGCCAGGAACAACGTTTTTTGTTGCCATTCAAAATCGTGGATGAAACCTGGTGAACGAAGAACGCGCACCATACGTGAAACACCCCCCTCTGCCCGGATATCTGCAGGAACGCGTTCGAGCGCCATGACAGCGCATGCCCCTGCCTCTTCGGCAATGCGTGCCTGAATAAGGCATGATTAGAGTGAAAAAAACTCAGGGGCAGGTGGGGTGTGATTCGCACCTGCTCCGCGTTGACGACGTCCATGATGACACCTCCCTGTGCAGATAAAGAGAGATAAGGACATTATTTTCATTTTTGCATATGGTAACTATGCATGTGCATATTCCAAGCACCTTGAGCATCTGAGCCAAGCCGGATTTGACCTGCGGATGATCAGCTTGGCTGAATATTGTGGGATCGCAGAGATGATGGATGGTGCTTACGCCAAAAGTTCCCAATTTGCTGTTTCCCCCATCGCGATCACGGTGTGCTGAGCGAGGGGGAGCTGTAGGTGTGGTACCTGCCCCGGCACCGGCGGGGGCGGGGACGACAGGACCATTTGGTGGCGTTGAGATGGGAGTGCTCATTTATGAGGAAAGGGAGTTCTAGCACGCGATGTAGCTTTGAAAAATTGAAGATTATGTCGATGATATGCGTCACTGACTCCGAATCCCGAACGGAACGAGTCACTCGAGTGAAATCGCAAAAATATCAGTAAATAGAGGTAATTAACAAGCACAAGCCACGGCTACCGATCATTAGAATATGTAGGAGCATTGATGATCACACGTCTCAGGAAGGTGAGATGTTAAAGCCATTGAGGGAGAGCGCTGGCAGACACTTATCTGCCAAATTGCGCGTGATACGTCAAGTGATGGAGAGCTAAGCCACTAGTGTAAAATTGCACTATCACGGTTCTGACGATCCACGGCGTAAAGGTCCGAGGGTCTAGCTCCACACAGGTGCCGGTATTAGACGAGGAGAAACTTGTGTTAAAAATGAAAAAGCCCTGAGCCCGAGGTAAACCGTGAGGATGGGAGGCGTAGCATAACTTCAGCATCGACTGACAATGAGTATATACGACGATTATGATAGACGACGTTCAGGTAGACCCAAAAAGGAGAAGTCAGAAGCCCTTGGACATGAGCCAATTCGTTACATCATTCTTCCAGCGCCCACCCGAGATGATAACGTGTCTTTGGGCCGAGACCTGTACTTTTAGTCGATTTGCCTCGGGAGAACCATGCTTAAATAGCGATTGTTGGAGCTCGTTGGCAAGGGACTAGGTTGAGAAAGGAGGGCTCAGAAAACGGGGGGGAAGTAAATAAGTAGAAGATGGGGTATTCACGTTAATTTGGCCATGGACGTTCCGGATCGAGACGAGGTATCTGGTGCCACCATTACGAATATCAGTGTAGACAGGCAGTGAGGCACGAGAATTGCGGCGAATAAAGTACGGGTAGCGGACATCTATTGCATGCTTTGATGTGTCGGAAGAAAGTGATGGAGTGCTGGCAACAGCAGACTGGAGCTGGGAGTAACATCGCGTGGCTCGCACAGACATGAGGTGCTTTAGATTGGCCAACATTGGCAGTTGATTCTTGCGGGATCAATGGATGGGGGATTAAAGGGGGTGTGCTGGAAAAGATAAGAAAAGGAATGGGTGAACATGAACTGCGGGAACCGGAACATCAATGGGCTGTACCTTTTGAACTGAATCAAATTTGGGGCACGTAAGAAACGGAGTGAGCTGCACGTTGTCAGGCGTGGATCACAAAAGCGAGGTGGTGGGTGTGTGGGTGTGCGTTTTAGTTATTGTTGCCAGACAAGTGACTGAAAAAGTAGAGAGAAATCCGGAGCCAAATTAGCACCTGTGATCGGAATTTGAAATCTAGTTGGTGGCGCGACATGTCTCGTTCCCCTTGTGTGCTTTGGATAAGCCAAGGGAGACTGGCAAGGGGGGGGGAGCCAGCAGAACAGCCTAAAATGATGAAATCAAAACCGCGGGTTTGCACCGATTCGGGTCTCCTTAGATTGATTTATATTTCCTGCCGCCTGTTGCCGTCCCGTCATTCTTTCCATGTGATGGCTGGCCTCCTCCATTCAAGAACCTTACGTAGCCATGGCTGCCTTTATCCGACTCGGTTCTGTCTCACTCCAGTGCTCCCTCATATAAGACCTGTCCATCTCCTCTCCCCTTTATCCTTATTCCCCCCATGACTACTCTATCTCTCAGAGACAATTCTGACCCCTGGGCAGACCAATCCTATCTTCATCCCTATCCCTCCCCTCTCGATGATTTCTGGTCTTTATCACTCGACTTGAATCCCCTTTTCCACTGGACAGCGTCCCCTTTCCCCAACGACAAAGGGAAGTCTATGCCCCGCATACCTGCATTTCACTGTAAGTCAATCCCCTCCATCACAGTAACCGCTTTGTTAAATTATAGCCGTTTCAGTTCCCCCATCTCCCTCTGAAACATGTTCATCCATCTCAACCGATCTATCACCCTCTCCTGAACCCGTCGCAACCCGTGTCATATGCGATGTCCCTCTTCTGGCTCCTCGTCCGCTTCCCTATCATTCACCCACTTTCCTCCAATTCGATCTTCCCGATTCAGACGAGGACTTGTCCTACCCTCCCTACACTGACAGACCCTCAAAGCGCAAGCGCGAGGATGACAGTCATCAATCCGAGAATCTGCGTATCAAACGTCATGCTGGAGTAGATCGCTGGCCAGCCCGCGTACATCGCCAAGCATGGTGCGGCACTTTGCCCACACAGGGCCATTCTCACGTATATTCGGCCACCCGGCGTCATCGCTTACGATAAACCTCCAATTTGTCCTTCTTCAGGGGACATCCTTCCGTGTTTCATATTAGCCTCTCCATCCAATGCGGATTTTGTATTCGGTCAGTTGTTAACTCTCCGTTCACATTGGATCCTGTGTCTTATCCCTGCCTGCAGGTCACATATCCAGCTTCCGGCGCCAACATGCGCATACTATATGTTTTCTGCACAGGGCCATCTGATTCTGCCACTTGATCCTGCCACATATTTGCCGCTTTCCCGCTTCTATACACAGCTTAATTCGCACAGTACGTTTCCACCTGCCACCTTAGCGAGAAGCGTTAGAACCATAATTTTAAATCACTACCAGCATTAACTCCACACTGTACAGTATTACATAGCATTTCTCCATCTCCAAGTATTCAGATAGCTGGAATCCGTAGCATATTGTTTCACCTCGTGGCTCCAATAAGAAGACAGACAATTACCGGTTTGACATGACGTCATGTGCAGCCTCACAAGGTGTCACTTGATCCACAACAACCAACTTGTTTCAACTTGAAAGCCTTGTTGCACGCCGGTTTCGCCATGCCGTCCGACACACAGAACGCGGATACCGCTTTGAATACGTTCATTTCCGTACGTGTACAAGGTTCTAGCCTATTCTCTGGCGCGTCCCTGACGTGCGCGGCGTTCAGCAAAAAACGCTTGCCGAATATACATTCGACAGCGACCGTGGATCGCCCGAGTCTGAACTCTGTCGCGAAGGCGGAGAAAAGGGCCGTGAATGCATTACTGTACGTCAAATCCACACCACACGTTTCGTGCTGTACATGTCCCTGAAGTGAAAACCACGAAAATATAGCTCCGAATGCATTCCACCAGGCTGTTTGAAGCTATGCAGGTATGCGTATGGCTCACAAAAACTTGTGCACCTCTTCCTTTTTTTTTTCTCACCACGCTCGAGCAGAAGCAAGGGTTCTATTGTGCTGTACCTATGGATCCATCGCGGACGCACATCGCCTGTAAGAAGATACCACAGAATTAGTATCCGCAGCGGCGGCTCGCACCCATGAAATCCACCTTACATAATAAATCCGTGACGCCAAATAAAGATCTCTGCTTGTGTCTTCATGCGGCTGCAGAGAATTCCGCATCAATATCCAGGAATCCCGCAGCGGCCTTTTTCCGGTGATTTTCTGCATGTTCACGCCTGTTCTGAGCAGCCCGTAGGTCCATGGTTGTGAGATCTAACTCGTGTAATGCCCGACGGACAGCCTTGGAGATCTGGACGTACTCTGCCGCAGTGCGTGCACGGATGGCTTCCATGGCCTCGATTTGGGAGAGCTGTGTTAAGATGCGAATCAGGCCTGTTAGCGGAAAAAGTAGGGCTAGAGGAGTGGACAACTACCTCTTCTCGATATTTTGAGCCCAGTCGTTCTTTGATAGATGGGAGTTTCGGGAATGGGGGTAGGTATGGAACTGTGGGTGGCTTGGGTATTTCAGCAGGGGGCTCCTCGGGCGCCGTTTGCTTGAGAGATTGCGCAGGAGATATCGGTGTTGAGGGTGTCTTGGCTAGGGCACTGACAGCGTGATTGGGTGAGTGAGTGGGTATGTGCAACTGTTGCACGGGGGACCGGTCACGCATTTTGAAGTCGCCTTCGGCATCTCGATCAGCGGACTCCTCCTTGAACCTTGAGCTTGATGTTGGAGAACGACCCAGATGTCCGCTGTCAGGGAGAGGCTCAATTTTGACACGGACATGGAGTTGATCATCGTCAGGTTCAGCTTTGGCACGTGGAGAGGTAGGCAGAGCTATTTGCTCATCTGGGGCGTGAAGCGATCGTAGTGAGTGTGCGGGGGAAGTCAAGAGAAGCTTTTCATCCTGCCTAAACTCGGCCTTGATATCTCTGGATAACGAACGCTGCCTTGAGCGACGAGGACTACGACTCGGAGTCCTACGGTGTTCTGAATAGTGACTTCGAGGTATTGAAGGTGGTTTCGGAGAATGGTCTGACTCATGCATTGCTAGACCTCTCGATGAAGGTCGATAAGTGCTGCCCTCAGGAGAGTGCGGCCTGCTGTGTCGTCGAGGCGAGGGTGAATGACGAGGAGATCTGGTACGCGAACGGCGCTCACGCGAATCTGCAAAGGGGTTGAGGATCAATAGCACATATTCAGGCGTGGCACTGTACCTCGACGTGGAGAATACGGAGGTCTGTGCGGTCTCTCCGGAGCCCTATCGTCAAACCTTCGTGTATCCTGATGATTTCGGTCATAATCCCGACTCCTTCCTCGGCCTCCATAGTCCCTGTCCCTGTTACGCTCTGAATCACGCCCTCGCCAACTTCCACCATAGCTATTACCATTGTCGTAGCCTCTGTGGGGCGATCCACGGCCCCTACCTCGTCCTCTCCCTCTCCCCCGCCCCCTCCCCGGCTGCTCATCACGCGTCACCCAAGGCCTGTCGTCTCTGCGATCCTGTGCTCTCCGATCTGGCTCCCATCCTCCACCTCTCTCTCTCTCTCCTCTAGAACGCTCGTCCCGGTGGTAAGAGTCGTGGCTGCGGTAGTTGTCGTTCCGAGAATCATAGGTAGACTCCCTCCCTCGAGGGGGCGACCGTGGTGGTGGTGAGCGAGGAGGATGATAACTTCGTTCTCGTTCTCGGTCGCGGTCGCGGTCTCGATCGTCACGTCGGGGACGATAATGTTCTGGCGGGGCCATTGGGGCTGGCCTGCTTCCGTAGCGTCTGTCGTCGCTGGGCTCGGGCCAGCTACTGGATGTTCTGCCGACTTCTGGTTTGGGAGGTAGACCGCTCATGGTAGTGCACGTAACGAGCACGTACTGTACTGAAGTTTGCGTAGCGCCGCGGAGATTGAATTCATGCTGTGATGCACTTTAACTTTTAGTGCTACTTGAACACTTGAACGTCTCAGACTGAGACATGCCCGCTGATCTTGTCCCACTGGCCTCGACATCCCAGATTGAACGCACGCCTTCAAAAGAGGATGGCATCCCCGCAGACTTGGAAGAGGATCTGAGGGCTTTTGGTTGCAAGCTCATTCACGAAGCAGGCATATTACTGAAACAGTACGTACCAGTCCAATCCCGCATTAACTCAGTCATAACGCCCTCTGGAACAGAAAGCAAGTCGCTGTGGCTACTGCCCAAATTCTGTACCAGCGATTCTGGTACACAACCTCCATGAAGCAATTTGGCATCGGGGTGGGTGCTCTCACGTTTCATTTTGGGAGGGATAGCTGATATTTTATCGTGCAGGATGTTGGAATGGGTGCTTTGTACCTTGCATCCAAGCTGGAAGAATGCCCACTTCGCATGCGCGATCTCATCAATGTATATGACCTGCTTCTACAGCGCAATGCGCATACCCTGTCGAAAGGCAAAGAAACATTCAAATATGCCCCGATGTCGTACTTTGGGAACACATTCTACGATCTGAAGGATGCCCTGGTCGTGGCTGAGATGCAAATACTCAAGAGATTAGGCTTCAACGTGCACGTTGTTCTGCCATATGGAACGCTTATAAATTACCTGAGAGTTCTCGGCTTGACAAGTCGTAAAGACGCTTGTGCAAAAGCGTGGGGCTATCTGAATGACGCGTGAGTAACGTTGTACATCGGATTGCGCTCACTCTCTCTGAACGGTTCATGGTGTAGCCTACAGACACCAGTTTACGCGTTGTATGCCGTCCCAACGATAGTCAGCGCTGCAATACTTCTCACATCCCGTCATCTCGACATAGCCTTACCGTCTTCATCACCTAACTGCTGGTGGGACCTCTTCGATGCACCCTGGGAGGACGTATGGAGTGTCTGTGGGTATATCATGCGTCTATATCGCGATCGCACGCCTGAGGATAGGATGAGGGTCTTGAAATTGGTTAGTAAGAAGGATGTTAGGAGGTGGCTAGAGGACGATGCCGTTACACTGTCTTGATGGACAAGGATTATTGGATGCTCGCGACCTCTTGTTCCGCTTCTCTACTCTGGCTGGTGTCGCACGGTCCAAGTTGCATATCTGTGCACCCACGCAACATCTGTCCGTATCGACACTCCGCAAGCATGGTTCATACTCCAGTTATTATGATCCTCTTTATTATCCGCAATATCACGTCTCGCGTTTTCGATCTGCTCATAACTTTGGCGTCTTGCTCGCACTTCATTTCGTTCAGTTGCAGTAGTTATCGAGGACTGTACTGAAGACATCGTCTCTCCAATATGGTGCTGGGTCGGGCGTACATTGAGTGGACTACGTTCGACATATACCTAGGCTGCTCCTCGTTTCTCGTTGCCACTCCTGCCCTGCTTTGTTCTCCTATGGAGCATCTGTCATCTGCATAATATGCGCACGCCCACTCAGACGTATGGACATCCATGCTTGGAAATGCGCCAATTCTACGTCGATTAGCGTACACCTCTGTATTTGACAACTTTGTTTCGAATCGTTGCCGCATCTGTGCGCTCGAGGACCACCCAAGGAATGCCGAGCAGTTGCAACGAGCTCTCTCTCTTTCACCGGAACGGTTTCTGATGTACGAGGTCCCATAACGTATGCGGGTCTGTACAGCCCATGGGCGAATCTGCGTCTGACCCCCTACGTATTCAGGATGCTTACGCACCTACCCCTGGAGTACTTTCCCGCAGGAAAATTTCAAGGACTTACGAATGAGACTGCATGATCCGCGCGGGTTACTTCAAGTCAATGTAAGAAGATGGTATGTCGGCATTATCATTTTTCTTCATCGTCGCTGTTGACAGAACTCACTTGATCAGCCCCTCCTCGCTCGGGAAGCGAGACCTTTGACCCTCGTTTGTTCTCGAAGGAGGAAAATTAATCAAACTGGGCTGCATGATTGGCGCAGGCCATTTCAGGTTTAGTCCCCCGGAGGCGAATCAAATAGAAGGAAAACTGACATTCCTTCTTTCTTATGCTTCACGTTGTGTCCGAATGCGCTTTGCCGTCACGCTGACGAGAGAAAAAGATACAGTTGAAGTCAATGTGATCTGGCACGATTCGCTCGGAAGCGAGACGTTTGGCCCTGATGTGCTTCTGGCTAATAAAAAGATGATTGTTCCTTCTTCCTAGGAGAGACTAGTCACACTACCAACACCTAGGCTAATTACCGTGGAAGATACGTTCAGGACACGTTCAATGCCGCCCATACACTATGATAAGGAGCCAGAAGTGCTGATCGGGGTGTGCTAATATTTTTCTTCTACCTTGCATAGACTCCGCCAGTTACGATATCATAACGCCAACGTTACTGAACAAATTCAAGGTGCAGTACGGGTTAATTATCGGGGTGTCCTCATGGAGTATGATAAATAAGTTCCTGCACAGGATTAACAGCCTAGGCTTCCAGCGGCTATCGCAGCCCGGAAAGAAGAAGCACCGGAACATCCGAAGTGGTCTCATTTGCTCCCAGGGCATGCGCCGTACATTATTAATCACTCTTGTATGCTGGACGACAGTTTTACCGATGCAAGGTGACAGCGTGCATCTGGATTTTTTATTTTTTATTTGGCGCTGCAATGTGCATTGTGCGCTTTGTTTTTAAGTGCCGTCATATTGTTTGACAGTACTTATTAGTCCAATCCTGCGTTGCATTATGTACAACTCCGTGATGGTCATGCAAGGCTTAATTATGATGAACAAGATGTAACAAATGTGCTGCTAAGGTCTGTGGAGGACAGATGGAAGAAAAAGAAGACCGACGTCAGCAGGATTCGAACCTACGCCCTCAAAGAGGAACAGATTTCTAATCTGTCGCCGTAACCACTTGGCTATGACGCCTTCGGGGTTTCAACAGCTAAAGGAGATGGTTATGGGCGCTCATATTTGTCACGTGTCACAGCTGTGTAATACGTGCTTCGTTACCGGTTACTGCCCATATCTTATTATATCTACCCATAAGACATCTCTGGTAGTATATCGGATAGTACACCCGCCTGTCACGCGGGAGAGCGGGGTTCGACTCCCCGCCAGAGAGATGTTTTTATTTTATTTTATACCCCACAAAGAATATGAAACTTAACTTAATCTATGATACATTCAATCTGTATCTCTAATTGTGATCGAAAGCCTAATAAACAGGAGTACCACCTTGAAAGCCCATCAAAAATATTAAAACTACACTAAATTCCTTTTTGTTTACTTCAGGCATAGTTACATCAAACTTTTTCGTCAGAGGGCGTGCTATGTTGTGCGGGATGCATGGGCTCGATGTGTGTTGGTTGGGGTTTGTGATCCGTACTGCGGTCATAAAAGATTGATACAGATATGATTTCAAGCGCGACAATTCCGCAGAGAAACCAAAATACCGCAGCGCGTCCGGCGTACTCCTGCGGACCACCATGGGTGGCCTCCACGGACGTCTCTATTGAGGTGATAGCAGCGAGGCCAACTGCGGATCCACATTGAAGCGCGCCGTTAAAGATGGCTCCAACTGTGCCCGCCATGGATGAAGGCGCAGCTTGGAAAATAGCAATGCTGTGAGACAATTAAATGTGCTCAGGGAACCGCGATGATTTAAAAACGTACTTCGTATGTGTATAAGTCAGCATAGCCCCCGTGGTTCCTAGTGAGAAGGCTGGAAAGATATACGGCCAATAATCCTCGGGTTTCCCCCCACCGAGCGCCAGTAGCACAGTGGCAACCATGCACAGGGACAGACCTGTGAGAATAATCCATTTCGGACTGAGGATGCGAGAAAGAGGTCCCGTGAAACTTGTAGCGAAGGCTAATACACCGATCGGGAACCTAGCGAGGGAAATATTCTTAATAATGAGCGACATGGAGTAATAGTGGAGAGCTTACATATGTATGACTGCCGATATTACCGACCACTGAAATACTTCTTGCCACAAGGTAGTAAAAATCAAGAATATCGTGCTCCACCAAAAGAATGGAAGGAGCGCGACGGCAAAGAGAACAGAGAAGTTGTTGTAAGACCACGTCCGGGGTGGTCTAGTATAAAATTAGCCGATGATTAGTGCGAGCATTCCAAATGACACACATTGCAGCTTTTTCTACAGGCACGAGTGTTTCCCAGTAAGCAAACGCAACTACCATTATAATTGATATGACCAGTGGGACCAACACTATGGCAGATGCCCAACCATCAGTGGAGCCGGATGTCACAGCGAAGATGAATAAGATTAGGGCAACTATCAGGGCTCGTGAGGAATGCCAAAAGTACGCTGAAATATTCATACCAGTTAAAATGCTTACGCCAACTAAATCAAGACTTTTCCATTTCGCTGCGTCAGGCTCAAGACCGTCCGTAGTCCTCGCAATTTGTGACGGTATGATGAAGAAACAACCTAGAGCCACCGGCATAGCTACAATGGATACAAACCAAAACACCCAATGGTAAGACGCCCATTCGACGAACATTGCACCAATTAGGAGACCCAAAACTAAGTAAAGAAACCATGAAGCTTGTCATAAATAATAAATACGCGAAGGACTCCTCACCGTTAGCGACCGCGCCACAACCTCCGAATATGCCTATCGCCCGAGCTTGTTGGAGGGGATCAGGAAATACATTGACTAGGAGTGTCAGTGCAGAGGGAATCGTCATTGAAGACGCTGAGACACGAACATCAGCCAGAATCAGCGCCAAAGCGAGAATGCTCACCGATTCCGATCAATGCTCTGCAGATGATGATCGGGATCTTGGTATCAATAAATCCGACACACAGCGAGATGACACCAAGACCGGCGACACCCCCGATGAATACATTTTCTGTGAGCCCGTCAGTATCACCATCTAACAGAAGGGCATGGCACTGACTTGGGTTGTAAACATCGCTGATACGGCCACTCTAAAATCATGTGTTAAAGTGCGAGCCAAAATTCAGGGAATGAGCACGCACAATAAGTAGGAATGAGGCAAATGTCAACTGGAATGCACTAATAATCCATGTAGATTGACTTTCAGTCATACCCATGGCTATGTCAAGGGCGGGGATCGCAGAAAAGAGAGCTGAGTTATTGAAGGAATCCAAGAACTGAGCAAGACAGAATATGGCCAGCAAAACTAGCTTCCGGGAAAGATCAAGTTCCTTGGATTTGCCATCGACCAGCGTTCCAGTGGGTGAAAGAGCTGGGTGTGCTGACATTGGATGGGCAAGCTGCAGAAAAGATGCTACAATACTTAGACGGTCCAGGAGCACTCCTGCTGACGAGGGGATGGCTGCTAACGCTCTATGTCGAAATAGATGAATGAGTCAACATTATAAGAGATACAAGTCTTCATCGGAAGCCAGATGTTCCGGGGCGTCAGGAAAACATCCCAGTCTGTGTAAATGAGTCATTCATATCCCACTGAGGGTTCCAGAAGCCTGCAGGCTGCCATGGGGCAATAGAGAGCTTTGGCAGAAAATGATGATATATATAGTATTCGTCTTAAGTCTCCTAACAAACAGCATAAGTTTGACACGTGGAAGAGTGTATCTCGTGCCACTTGCCGATTTCATTGCAATGACGCCCCAGAACTCCAGGGGCCAGGGTCCTCTATCCAAAAAAGTTGTCGCTGACCACTTCGTTTCAGTGGCAAAAGTAAAGAACTCCTCCGATACGATCTGGGCTGCACTAGAGCCACGACCATGAACCCAACGGAACGGAACCTAACATAATCCGCCTGATTCTGTTCTCTGCAGTCACGGTCGCCGGTCGTGGCAGTCATCTGCACTCATATTGGCTAAAAGTAAGTGTCGGTGCCCATACTAGTTCATGTCGTGGTTCTGATAAACTTCATCATTTACCTATTTATAACATCAACTCGGTAAGTTTGATAAGTGTCCACATTCTCGGGCCCATTGCGCCAACCTGTCGCGAAAAGTCCTAGATGTAATATTCTCGTATTTCTGGAAATAACGACGCGCTGCGTCAAGAAATAATACGAACGAGTAATACATCGGGGATAGCTTGCTCCATCGTTCGCCAGCAATCATGGGACTTATGCGTGTAACAAACAGAAGATCTGTCCTGGAGCTGTCAAAGGAATGATAAGAGTCTTGTGGGTACGTGAAACATATCGATTTCATCTTCAAAAAAGATAATCCGAGGGGGGATTGGATGTCACACACCTTAAACGTCTTAAACTCAAGTCCATCGCATTGAATACGTAGTACGATCAACTCAACAATATGTACTCACCAAAGGTGCTGGTTGGATTTATGGCTAGTATGCTAGACTGTGTGCAAGGTCTGTGACTGTGCCGCACGCCGGGTCATGGTCAAGCCTTAGTGTCCCACGGCAGGTCGATCCTAATAAAGGAAAACATCGTCTTCCTTTCCATCAATTATTTTTAGTCTTTTTTAAAAATAGAAATAAAATAAAATTCATGTCTTGTCGGGAAGACTCTACCCTATATAGGACAATAATACTATCTAGGAAAGGGGGACACCTGCATCCCCCGCCGCGTCTCCGACTCTGCAAATGCCCCACTGGAGGGTTGACCCCCAGCGGTCCGCCGTTACCGCCGGCCGTTTTAGATGAGTCTTCCGCCATGATGATACAATGTGTTTTTAAGTTGGCCTCGTCGTGTGTTATGAATGATACAGAGCACTCGAGTCGTAGGGGCGATCGGGTGCGAGGGGGATGATGGTGAGCGGAAGTGAAAAGAAGACGAAGTGAGATGAAGAATTATTTGGTCTGCACTAGCGATATCCAAGGGAAATGGTGCATATAATTGGATGCCGACGGATAATCTGTGCGCCGTATAGGGGTGATAGAGTCAAGGCGAATTACTTGGTGAATTTTCTGAGAATGCAGAGGAACACAAATGTACTTCTCGTTTACAACCTGGGTACTGGTAGGCACTGGCTGTGCACCCATCTCACTATAAGTACCGCACAGTTAGGATAGCTCTCTGAACGCGGTGGTGGTCCCGTACAAGGCTCAACTTATTGCCATGGTACAATACTATCCCCAAAACAATGTAGGCTTGCCAACTCATAGATGGTTAATGTGCAGTACTAGTATTGATCAGATCCTATATATATATGTAGATAGTAAAAACACGTCAGATATCAGTCGCTCAGGATCGCCTGTACCACATTCGCAACTCTCAGCTGGCGGAGGTCGGTATATGTCTGTCCAAACAGTCAGGGTGCAGTCAAGACAAGCATCAGCTGAAAAAATAACAAACCTGGCCGCATCCGACAAAAATAATTGGCTGGCCCGTCACATATGTCATCGAGAGTGCCGCACCGACCTAGGCACGAATATTAGATTATATCGCTGCGGAAAGCGAATTACACACCTTGTCATCCACTGTATCCCATTTGGTTACCAGCATGCCGTCGATTCCACGCCCCTTGCCCGCACCGGATGCAGACGAAAAGTCCCGAAGGGCGCGGTCGAACTTGGTAAGCTGGTCAACAGCCTCGTTGCCAACAAGTGCCTCGCCAACAAATATTATCTTGTCGGGATTATTGATGGCAACAAGCTGTGGAATTTATCAATCGCTTAAACGACACTTCCACCACGCATCACATACCTTGGCGAGTGCACGCATGAGGGGCTAATAAGAATTCGTCCATCAGGATCGTGGTAGTAACAGAGCCAATTTCCTTACCTCGTTGTCTTGCATGCGCCCGGCTGTGTCAATCAAGACAACGTCAAAGTCGTTATCTTTAGCTGGGTACAGAGCTCTTGAGTTGAATGCACTCAAGAAACAGACATCCCTTACCATATGTGATGGCTTCTTTAGCGATGCCCGCAGCATCTTTCCCGTACCCCTTCTCATACAATTCAACGCGCCCTTTGCTGTTCGTTGCGCCGTTGACGCCAAGCATGGAAAGATTGCGCACATGGACGCGAAGCTGTTCAACTGCACCACTCCTACATTACAATGTTCAGGGCGGGGGAAAATTGCATCATAATGCTCTTACCGGAAAGTGTCGCATGCTGCAATGAGCACTCGCAAGCCGTTTTGAATGAGCCAGAAACAGACTTTTGACAAGTTTGTGCTCTTTCCTACACCATTCACACCGACAAAGGTGATGCTATAAGGGATCCTTTGTTGAGCGGAAGGAAGGGGAGAGGAGAGTTTAGTCCTGATCGACAAAAGCAGGTCTGTCGATGTCTTCGGCGTCAAAATACGCGTGAGCGAAGACGACAGAGCGGTCCGAACGGCGTTACTGGTTGCTGTGACTGCGTCAGAGTGATACTCATGGAGGTGTAAGACATGACATACTTTGGAAACCTCCAACTTTCTTCCCCACAAGACTCTCTCCGACACCTTCACAGACCTTGTCCGCAATTTCCATTGCAACATTTTTCTTCATAAGATGTTGCTTCATTCCTTCCAGTACAGGTTTCAAATCCTGTTCAGTTAACGCTTTGGAGCCAGTCAAACGGGCGAACATAGAACTCAGAGCGCCCAATGAGCCCGATGGCTGCTTTGCACCGTCATTTTGCAAAGCACGGGTGATAGCGTCTTGCTTGGTATCAAAGTCCCAGTCTTTCACCTCATATAGGCCATCCCTCGTCCTAGTTCCAAGAGAGGTTTTATCTACGAGGGATTGCAGGTCATGAGATAGGTGATCGTTCTTGCTGGAGTCAAGCTTGTCGATGCTAAAGTCCAAAGAGGCCATTTCTGTTTCTGACGGGGCCGTTTCACCCCACTTCCGTTGCGCCTTGCCTTTTGCCTTCTTGCTCACCGACTCGGAGCTGCAGTGATGTTAAATGTTAGTTTGGAATGAATGATATGGCTCTCACTCTGAAGCTGGCATGCTGTCCCGGCCACTTCCCGATTCCACTCTCATCATCCCTCGTCCTCCCCTCCGGCCACCCCGACCACGCAGTTTATTCTTAAGTGCTTGGAAGTTCCGAGATATCTCTTGTTCATCTTGCACTGCAATTGAAGATTCTGAGGGAACTAAAGGACGCGTGAGGATCTATCCATGATTGTTGTATATGGAAACCTACTCGTGCTGAGGTCATCCGAAGGAGGACTGTAGTCAAGCGGAGCTGCAGACACTGTTCTAAAGCGAGACTTCCGCTCCTGCATGATTATAGTGAGCAGGTACGATGTATGTGGATGAGAAGAGGCGTACTTGGGCAGCTTTGTCTTCGAAGCCCTTCAGGATTTTGTCGAATATACCATCCCAGCCGTCAAATGCTTTGGCGAAGTTCCATGGCTTGGGAGCATCGCGCGCAGTAATTCTGCCATTTTTGATTGCGTGCAGCGAGGCGACGAAAGTAGTTAAGAATGGCTCAAATAACTTGATAAACAGCGCCTTGAGAGCAGCCAACAGGTCATCCACGTAAGTTAGTTGGAGGATGCGTTGATAGGCAACCTGTATTCTTAATGTCGATCACAGGATTCCCGAGCATGGACTGCTAACGTACCACGAAAATAAGCTCTAGATCGTTGAAGAACGTCCACTTCACTGCATATCCATCCTTTTCATATTTCTCCCCTGCTGCACGCCCCTCGATCAATGCTTCCCGTATGAGAGAGTTGACGGGTGATGACGGTGAAGAAGCTAAGTGAGATGCCTCTGGTGTAAAGGAGCGTGACCATAACACCACGCCTCCTGCAATCAATGGTGAGCTCGGTTGCCTGGCAATGATAACTGGACTGACCTTTGTGTGAGATTGAGCAATGGTCCAGCATGTTCGGGATGACCACTGCCTTCCCCACCGTCAGGGATATACTTCAAATTCATTATTAGGTAAGCCACTGACATCCGACCCGCTGACCCGCTTCTCCTCTTACCCGCGCACTGAAGACAATCGTTCCTTCTGAAATAAGCGGTGGATACAGGCCACTTAGCAACTGTCTGTCTTTTTCTTTTAAGGTCGAGACTAATTACAGGGTGTCTGAGGACCGCCATGCAATCCAGACTGCTCTTGCTGTTCTGAACTGATCTCAGCGTTCCAATCATGAATTCAAGTATTGAACCAAAAGACAACGCCACTGTGTCCTTGGACCACAGTTTCACGACAGCGGTCACAGCACGTTTCCACGATATCTATCTATCGTGACCCATGTATCGAGGGCTGCTCACCCTTAACAAAAAGTTCAATCTAGATCCCCTCACCCCACTTTTGTGACAGATGCTCTATCATGTTCGAGTCTAGTACATAAATAAGTGTCTATTGGCTTGGCAGTCGCACTACCATTTGACATTCACGGACCGACATTCACAGCCAAACCCCCCGTGCAATGAGTGATTGCCAGACTGTGCTGATTGAGACCCGGTGACTCCAACTCGACACACGTTTCGATCAAGGTGGGTTAGGTCGAACCCTCTGACGAGCCCCTGCGCACGGGCAAAATGGTGGGCCCAAATAGTAGTTGGCTCGCTCCCCGCCAAAGCCCACGCATTTACACGAGCTTGCCATTCTACCGTCTCGTGGCCTGATAAATTTTGATAATCAGATGGACGATAGTCGCATTTGCTAGTGACTAGGGGACGGTGTGGCGCGCTTTTTGCCCAAAGTCCAACTGTCGGTACGTTCTTCGACCAATACAGTGACGCGGAAAGACATGTGACATGTGCTTGTCATTCTTCCACATGAGAACGCGTTTGAAGTTGGAGCTCAGACCTTGACCATCAGATGATTGCTAATGATCATATCACCGTTATAGGGGAATTCACTAGTCCAGGGCATCTTTGGCCCGGTTAAAACTTGTGTAGCCGTTCTGGAAATACATATGATATGTAAGTACAGCCAAAGGCGAAAAAAAACACTTCTGAAGTTTGGATTGAGCTTCCAGTCACTCAAGGGCTATTCCAGTTGTCATGTCTGATATAAGATATCAATGTGTACGTATGCCATTGATAAAACTAATTACACACTATAACTCGTACATAGAGTTCAGTAAATATACAAGGGGGAATAATTACATGCTACCTCTGTCCAACATCCACGCTACGTCGTACAGGTACCAACGGGGGCAGAGCCTGTACATCCACAGTAGCGCGCCGTCGTACGGGTACCAACGGTGGGAGGGGGGCCTCTGCATCCCGTGCAGATGCTCGCCGCGACTGCGTTGTCGGGGCAACCGAGAGCTGCCACAGATCTGCATATGCATTCTGTACCGTCTCTACAGCATGAGAATGGCCCATGGGGTATGTATTTTGCATCAATGGTAAATAGCCTGGGTCGGTTGGAGAAGGTGGGGATTGGGATACGAACTCCCTGCGAGGTTCGATGTTCCTCGTCCTTGACTCGTGCGACGAGTACTCCTGTGAGTTCTCGATGCTAGATCCCATAGGCGCTTCCTGCCTCATAGAATCATCCGAATCTTGATGCACCGGATATCGCAGAGGCTGCAGCGGCTTTTGTAAACTGTACCGCGCTGATTGCGCTTCTGACCACATCATCCCATCTGGGAACTTCATATCTGACATTGGAGGGCTCGTGTGATATGTGTTTTGCCTTAGTGGGAGAGGGACTTGATGGTCGGTAGGAATGATTTCTACGCCACAGTCGAGTCGCAGGACGGGCATTTCTCCGCGTTTTATGGTCTCTACAAATTCTGAAGAGGGCGCGATGTGTTTTCTCCTTCGGGCACGACAAAAGAGGATGGTGCCGAGAATGAGAAGCGCCAGGAAAATAGTCCCTCCGACAACACCGCCTGCGATGGCTCCGTCGTTGAGGTGAGTTGAGTCAGTGGCTGCTGCTGCTGTCGACGTTGCTGCAGTGGGTGATACAGTCTGGGTAGCGGCAAATGAGTCAAAGGATGTTGTTGGCGAGATAGTGGGGGACGATAATGTTGTCGCAGGGCTTTCTGTAGAGCTTTCGGTGGGGATTGTAGAGTTATCGGTGGTGGTTGCAGAGGGCGCAGTATATTGGCCAGAAGAGGATGATGATTGACGAGAGTGCTGGGGAGACATGTTTCACTGCAGAGTCGAACCTAGCTCGACGATGACTACTTGCTAGTTGCAGATAGCTCTATTCATAAAGGTGAACAGTGAAACGACAGACTAGGTGATCGATACTCACAATAGAGGAGAACGTGCTAGTGAATGAGTACTGCTGCTCAGCATCCAGGCGTCAGAGGAGAGCGAGTAAAGGAAGAAGAAAGACGAGCATTTCAGGGCGATCAAAAAGATGAGGAGTTTCTAGCGCCTAAGAGGAGAACATGTGAGAGCAAGTTTATGCTTTATCTGAAGCTGTGTCGAAATCGAGATGCGAGGTGCCCGGCATAAGCATCAAGGAGATAAGTGTTAGTCTGACAAGGTGACTACCTGCGCACCCCAAATATAACGCATCCATCAACTATGCGGTGTGGTATCTGCTCACCGGTGCGACCCTTTTAGCTCACATGCTCCTTTCCCGTTCCATCGTCTTCCGTACCATTTGCACTCGCGCGTTCTCATCTACACCGCCTGCAAAAGTGAAAGTCGTCCCCGTCCTCGTTAGCGCAGACAACTATGCGTATCTCGTCATCGATGAACCCAGCAAGAAGGCAGCAATAGTCGACGTGTTCAATGTGGAAAAGGTACAGGCTGTAGCTGACCAGGAAGGCGTTAACATCGTCGCTGGGATCACAACACATCACCATCAAGATCATAGCGGTGGAAACAAGGTATGTTTCTGATATGTTTCCGCCATCAAAACAGATGTCTGACGCCGTCGGCATAACAGGCATTGGTGGGTGCAACTGACTCGTTTTTGATACACGCCCGTCCCAACTTACGTTCCAAAGGCCTCTACATATCCCACTATCCCTATATATGGTGGCTTTCAGGTACCCGCCAAAACTAAGCTCGTCGAAGATGAGGACAAGTTCACCATTGGTGACAATATTCAAGTCCAGTGAGCTCACACTGCCCCCTGACAGTTTTAACATTGACATCTGAAACAGATGCTTGGCAACTCCATGCCACACAAAGGACTCCATCTGCTTCTATATCACAGACGCCTCCAACAAGTCCCAGGCTGGTGGTGTGTTCACAGGGGACACCCTCTTCCAAGGTATTTTTTTTTTAGTACGCGTATCCTTGACACTGCCTCACTCGCTTACTCAGGTGGCTGTGGCCGTTTCTTCGAGGGCACTGGAGAGGAGATGCATGCTGCGCTTTCGAAACTGGCAATGCTCCCAGATGAGACGATCGTATACAACGGGCACGAATATACCGGGGGTAACGTCGCGTTTGCCAAGTCAGTCGAACCCGACAACTCGGCCATCGCCCGCCTTGCCAAGCTTGTACAGGTCAATAAGATGACTACCGGTCTGACGACCATTGGTGATGAGAAGGAGTGGAACGTGTTCATGCGCCTCGACAAAGATGCTGTGAAGTATGCAGTATTTGGTTCTTGATAGCCTTGGTGCTGATTTAGCTGCTGCAGACAGGCTACTGGTTCAGAGGAACCTGGGGCTGTCATG
This sequence comes from Rhizopogon vinicolor AM-OR11-026, assembly GCA_001658105.1. NCBI lineage: Eukaryota > Fungi > Basidiomycota > Agaricomycetes > Boletales > Rhizopogonaceae > Rhizopogon > Rhizopogon vinicolor. The sequence continues at coordinate 4,962 of KV448226.1, read as the reverse complement.
AATAAGTTGCGCGAGATGAAAAACAACTTCAGGGGGTGAGTAGGTACGTTCTACAGCTTAATTCAGCGAGTTCAAGCCGACTAAAGTTGACGCCAGAACAAGACTCTAGCGTGCCTGGTTATACGCGGAGAATGCAATAAAGGGACACTGCTTTATTTTGATTATTTACCTCGAGAGAAGAACATTGTACAAGTGTATCGATTAAGCATCGTATAGCATTCAAGATAACAGCACATCAAAAATATTATCCATCACGATCTCGTAAACATACATGAGCGAAGGGCGGAATATCCATCTAACTCATTCCGACCACTTTAAGAACCGCTGATCGCGCGTAAGGGATGTAGGACAGGTTGTACCATGTATAGGCGAGGTATTCAATGATAACGAAAACTGATGAGATCAAAACATGATTAGCGACAGGTAACACGTAAGGCTTCTAGGGAGCTCACTGATGCATAATATCTGGGAGATGTAAGATAAGTGGGGCAGATATAGGTATAGGACGAGGAGCACAAACCTCGTTCCCGAGTACGAATGCACCGACAAAGACCAAACCCACTGAACCAAGAAAGACGGCGGTGGCGATGAGGCGTACGGGCTTGAACATCTATGGAGATATGTATATGGTAATTTCATAAAACACTTGAAGAAGTGATATAACGTACAAGCTTGAGTTGCGAGGCGAACTATAACGAGGGGGTTAGCCCTCCTACCAGGTGAATAAGCTGGACACACTCACGCCGATGACAAACCCAGTGCCGACGAGGGACACGAGGATTCCAATGGTGTACAGAACTTTGGAATTGGGTGGTCATTGAGCCAACAAGAGTGCTACGAGCAAACAGACCTGCAAAACTACCCAATTGACTCAAGAAAAGCAATACGCTGCCTAGTATACTGAGGGCAAACCCTATGATGAGACTGCGGAATGAGTCAGACACAAGTATTCGATTCAGCGGTAGAAGGTGAAGACGCGCACCAGCCAACAAAACCGTATAACCTCTGGGTGCGCGTGAGGCCTAAAAACTTGAAAGCAGAGTCCCCTTCGAAGAATTGGGTCTCTGGTATGACGCCGCCTGCGGTTTCGAGGTTGAACCATCCTTTGGAGGGCATTTTGAATTAAGCTAGGATGTGTTCTTCTGATCCGGCAGGTGGTAGCTATATAACTTCAAGAAGAGAAGGGGAAGGGGAAACGATGGACAGAGTCAAACGTTACACGTTATGGTTGAGCTGAAGGCGGCGCTACAAGGACATAGTAATTTTCTCACGCTTTCTGGCAGTAGCATACGGTAAGTTCCATGCTTCATCTCTATGCATATTCATATTCTCCTTCATCACGTTTAGTGCCTCCTGACCTGATTTATTAGATCGCACTGAGGGGATATTAAATCCCATAGTTAATTCCAAGGATCAAATAAGCAATGATGAATGAGAAAAATATACCTCGTGTTGTCCAAGAATGCCATTCGTGTGCCAACTCCCCCGGACCAAAGAGATTGAAATCACTCAACTTTAGTGTGGCTAATAAGTATTTCATTATTGGACACAGGATAGCACAGATGCCCTTGGTATATTTATCCGACCGTCCAGCTTTCAGGTCTCCACTTCACAGACGCCAATCCCTTGAATATGACTGTAATATCAAATGATCCCATTTGGTGGTCGACAATCGATCGGAATCGTTCCCTCAGCTATTTTATAGGTCCATGGAGAGCACGTTCGATGTTGGTAATGCCTTACTCTAACTTTGATGCAGTCGCATCCTTGACTATGCTCGTATATGATTACGGTCAGCAATATAGCAGTTCTTCTCAAGCGAATATTGACGCCTCTATGTTATTCCCTAGCATTATCATTCGGAAAAGAGGTAGGTTGATGCATTACCAGTGCAGTCATCTCACTAGGAATGTATTTATAGGTTGATCTGATCTGGGTGAGCACAGTCCTATACCAGAAGAAATCGATACTAGGACTGAGACGGTTGATTTGGGGCAGAGGCAACGCTGGTCACTTATGACTCTTCTATACATCAGTGTACATGGCCTATATATTACTCTCACCTGGTTAGTTGTACTAACCTCAAATATTCTAGGTGCGCTACGTTGGAATACCAAGCACTATGTAGGTCTGCAAGGTTAATAAGTTGGAACTACGTTAATAAGCCATCTGACACAACTTAGTGTGTTGATGACGGGTATCTGTCCCTGAGTACCCTACATTCGTTTTTGCTGACTGGTCTCATGCAGGGGCTCTCCCGGTAGTCTCAATGACAGACATGGTGAGTATCTCTGCCATTCACTGGCCGTACGACTAACTGTACTACGTAGGGGTGAGTCATTCTTGATGAGCTTCTTGCTTCAATGATTAAAGACTCGGATTGCAACAGCTGTGAGTTCATCTGTAGCATCGGCATCGAGCTTTCCGATGTTCATCAGTGATTGTGTTTCTAGGTACTTTCGTTAGCCAGATATACGCATGGGTGGGTTTCGTCATAAATACCATGCTGGGAGGTAAGCTACCCGTGCCTCAATGATAGTGAGTTGACTAAACTACCATGTAAGTCATCCTGATTACTCGGTTACATGCCATGTATCAGCAACCGAGAAGGATGCTCATATTTCTCATCGTAACCTTCCTGGCTGTCACCATCGCATGTAGAGTGATCAATGCCATAGTCAGCAGCAGTTTTTCAGGAGGTGAGCTTTAATTAAAAGACTTCAGCACGCAAGCTCATGTGACAGCTATCAGAGGAGCTTGTGCTGTCCGGCAACCATTACTGCATTATCAGTGGAAACTACGAGGCACGCCTGACGTTCGACACTTGGATCCTTGGAACGGTATGGGAGGCCCTTGCACTGTGTCTTACAGCCTGGATTGCTATAAAACACATCCGTGAACTGCAACAAAGCCCACCAGGATCGGCCATCGGGGACTGTTTAACAGTGTTAATAAAATCTCACATATTTTACTTTGCAGGGTGAGCTAATTTGAATGTGATCGATTCATATTTTCCGCTGAAGCCCCTGCTAGATTTACTATCGTTGATTGCTTTTCCCTCGTCACCAACCTTTCTCCATACCTCTTGGTACGCAGATCTGTAATTGGTATCTGCATCTGACTCATTCCTTATCATTTATATAGAACTCGCTGGCTTTTAATGATGTTCTTCAAATTGGCACGTCCGTGCAGATGTTTATATTGGGACCACGCCTCATCCTTAGCGTTCGAGACTACAACGCTACGCTTGTGGAAAACTCCGATGCAGCAACCAGGATGAGTTCGATTGCTTTCCAGGCCCGCGTACCAGAGTCAACTGGTGATGCATAGTTCTATAAGCGCTCGAAGATGCTCGCTGGGAACTTTGAAGGAAGAACAGAACTCTGGAAATCAGTCGTGGTACTGATTTGTTGTTCGGTCGTAGAGCTACAGCAGTTGGTGTAAAATGATCACTCTTATTTATATTATGATGCTGGCGCAATGATGCAGTGATTTGACGACGCCCAATGGATGGAACACCGAGTGCATTGTTGGATAATATATAGGTCACAAACACATGTTCATACTTCCATACATAGCATTCCGGACATTCCCGATGCACTTGCATGCACGCTCACACACCGGCGGTTTCGACATTTTTGGTCAGGCAAGATTTATATCAAAATGTGATAAATTAGTCATTTCCACTTTGAATTTTGACACTTGGCAAAATGACAAATTTAGACTCCCCTATTGAGCTAAATTTGTCATTTATCACAACTTTAGACCGATAAATAACAAATTTAGACTCTATTTGTCATTTTTCCAAGTGTCAAAATTCAAAGTGGAAATGGCTAATTTATCAATCATATTTTGATATAAATCTTGGCTGACCAAAAATGTCGAAACTGCCGATGTGTCATTGTTACTTTTCCTCAGGCTTTCTATCCGAGACTGAGGGTACGTTCATTCATTCCTAGCTACACAACTCGTACAAACTTACAGTGCGATTACTCACATCGTATATCTAGTCTCCGACAGGCCACGATATTCGTCATACATGAAAAGTATAATCGAGCCCGGCTTCTAAATTAGCCAGAGTTCAGGTTAGCGGCGGTGAGGTTCGACTCTTGATGGGAGCAAAGGTTTGTTGAGGATGATTCCCTGCCAGTCTCAGCCTGGATTGCGTTCGAAGTAATCATAAAAGCTGCTAGACAAGCATCCTGATTGTAGGAGCGGGCCAACTTTATTTAGCGCCACAGGTCACAAAAACTTTCCTGTCAGCAACGGGACTAACTGCACCCCGGAACCTATAATTGCATTGTCGTAGGATACGATCCACATCTGGCGGTCGGGACCTTCATCCTTGGAACTGCATGGGAAGTCATCGCACTGTGTCTTACAGCCTGGATTGCTGTAAAACACTTTCGTGAACTGCAACGAAGACCGACAGGATCAGCCATCGGGGACTGTCTAACAGTGTTAATAAAATATCATATATTTTATTTCACAGTGGTGCTAATTGGAGTGCGACTATCTTTTCCTCTGAAGCTCCTCCGAGTCGCGCGCTAGAATTGCTGTTGTTGCTAGCTTGAACATTGATTTCATTCTGTCTCCAAAGTTCGTGGTGCGCAGACCTTTAACTAGTATCTCCATCTGACCGTACCTCATCATTCATACAGAACTCACCAGTCGCTGCTAGTGTTCTTGAAATTGCCACATCCGTGCAGATGTTCATATTGAGACCACACCTCATCCTTAGCACCACGCTGCGCTTATAGCAAATTCGCACGCAGGAGCCGGAATGAGTACGCCGATTGATTTCCAGGAGCGCATAGACGCGTCAACTGGCGGTAATACGTAGTTCGACAAGCGCTCGAAGACGCTCGTAGGGAACTTAGATCGCACTGGGGGGATGTTGAATCCCATGACTAATTCCAAATAAGGGATTATGGATCATTTGATTATTGGATCAGGAAAGTG
>KV448225.1:0-68609 GCA_001658105.1 Rhizopogon vinicolor AM-OR11-026 | reverse complement strand
TGCCCTTGCTGATCATTTTTATGAACACAGGTGTCCTACGCTCTCACCCCTAACGGCCAGATCTGGCCTCGTTCCCTCAACACATATATCGGTGGTACCAGCGAGTACGTCTACCTCGTTGTCAACGACCTTGGCACGCCCAGCGGTGAAGGTCTTGACTTCATTAACGGCCAGACATTCCTCGAGCGCTTCTACGCCGTGTTCGATACCACCAACGCCCGTGTCGGTTTTGCCACAACCTCGTACACGGATGCCACCACTAACTAATGTAAATTTGGTTTATCCTTATTCTTATTGGTTATCTGTACATGGGAAAATCTTTTTTTTTTTCACAAACTCTGTACCAACTGTCTTCTAGAAACAAATGCAACAGGGAACCACAGTCCATAGACGGGAATCATGAATGTTAGAGGAAAAGAATGATATATTGGGTAAACTTTGTGTGTGCTCGGGTGTTCCCCTATACTCGATATCATACCGTCGGCATACTAGATGAGTCACGGGATATTTTGGACTGACAAAAAGATCCGGGGGCAGGTAGAAGTTCTCCGTAAAATAACAACGGAGCGGGAAGTCGAATATGTGCCAGGATTTCCGGGAAAGAGCACTCGTAATGATACTTGAACGTTACCTGACTCGGAGTAAATTCCTCCAATTATGTAAGATTGATCAAATGTCAATTAATTAGTGCGTCTCCCGTAGGCAGACTCTGAAATAGAACTTCGAAGGCTCAACTTCTGTAGAACCCCACCGGAAAGCCAACTGTTAGTGATACCTTCGGGTCACGGTGCCACTGAGACAAACTCCGGGACCTGATTGACGACTCAGACTCTATTCAAGTTGATGCCCACTGACTTGCGAGTCCAACATCATCATCATCATGACTGATGAACGTTGATGAACTGCCAGCAAATTTTCTCACTTGTGTGTTCATGCCCGGTGGCATCATGCTCACGATGCCGCGGTTCGTCGGTTATGCTGACTCTGGTAGTACTTCTGGTTCGGCGAGCATTCTCTTTGAGAGCATGTTCGAGCTGGCAGGTATTTTGTAATGACTGTAACAACTCTAGGCCTAGGACACCTCCTTCAGCAGTGCTTAACCTCTTGACCTATGGGTCATCTTCACGATCGAAATCGACGGCGGGACTTCATTAACCCGTCGTTATGCAGCTTCCTCTCATTCATGAAATACGGGCCATTTATCCCGAATTCGATCTGCCGCTCAGGTCAACTTAACTGTGCTCTGACTTGTCGAATGTGCCCAATGTATTGGCACGTACAATATTACTATATAATGAGCCACAGAATCTTGTATCATCCTTAGCTTCATCACTAATCATGCTTCCTTTTGCATCATCGTTTACGACTCTCCTCCTGGCCTTGTCAATTGCGGCAACCCCCTTGGAAGTCCGCAACTCTCCCATCACCCTCCCCATTGCCAGGAGCTTAAACGTATCTGGTGGTACCATCAACCTCTTGCAACACGACCAGGCTCGTGCAGCTGCCTTTAGGGGTCGCCCCGCAAGCGGAATACGCCGCCAGTCTGATAACACATCTGCCATCAATATGGGTCTCTCCTACACCGTAAAAGTTGGCGTCGGCAGCCCTGTCACCACCTGTAAGTCTTGAAATCTAAGAAAACAAATGTACCTGCTAATTGATCGTCTGTTACAGACAATCTAATGGTCGACACCGGTAGCTCCAACACGTGGGTTGGATCTGGCACCGCGTACGTGAAGACCAGCACTAGTTACGACACTGGTGAACCCGTAGCAGTCGGCTATGGTTCCGGTTCTTTTGAGGGTATGATATTGAAAGATATCATAAGTTGTAATATCTGTGCTTATCTACGCTCATCTATAGGAACTGAGTATACCGACACTATCACTATTGGTACTGGGCTCACCATCACCCAGCAATCGATTGGTGTCGCTAATACATCGTCCGGTTTCACCGGTGTTGACGGCATTGTTGGGATCGGGCCTGTCGACTTGACAGAGGGTACCCTGACGAAGGAAGAGTCCACGACGATCCCAACTGTCACTGAGAACCTTTACACTCAGGGATTGATTTCTGAGATCGTCGTTGGTATCTCTTTCGAGCCCACCAATGCGGAAGCGATCACCAATGGAGAACTGACTTTCGGTGGAACTGACGCCACCAAATACACCGGCACCATCGCATATACGTAGGTTGCTTTAGCTCTCAAATAAATCCTGACTAAGAAATTGTTCAGTCCTCTCACTACCACACCTCTTGCATCTACCTTCTGGGGTATCAGCGAGAGCATCACCTACGGCTCTACGATAATCATGTCAGAGATTACTGGTATCGTGGACACTGCCACTACCTTCACCCTCATTCCGAGCTGTGCGTATCTCGAATGCAGCGAGTGATCTGAAAGTCTGAATCTAATCAATGTCTGGTAGACGCCTACGTCGCGTACAAGTCTGCAACCAGCTCTACTCTGGATCAGCCGACTGGTCTTCTTCGTATCACCACTGCCCAGTACCATGCCATGTATGACTTGAACTTCAATATTGGGAGCGTGCGCCTTTTCTGTTTCCAGCATGAATACCCTGCTTACTTTTTTGAGCATAGAATACCTATGCTCTCACCCCTAACGGCCAGATCTGGCCTCGTTCCCTCAATACTTATATTGGTGGTAGCAGTCGCTCCATCTACCTCGTTGTCAACGACATCGGTTCCCCCGGTGCTGCAGGTCCTGACTTCATCAACGGCTACACATTCCTTGAGCGCTTCTACTCCGTATTCGATACCACCCACTCCCGAGTCGGCTTTGCCACAACTTTATACACGAATGCTACCACTAACTAGTAGTGCGAATTTTCGTTCGTCAGATATGTTCGAACTTCTCGCTCAGTTTACCACCAGATCTTTCCTTATATTCAATCATTCATCCTTATCACGTTCACTACTTGCTTCTTATTCAAATCCCTAACCCGAGTCACTTAGTATTGATATGTGGACTACAGTCACAGACTTAGGTATCGTTTTCGAACCCAGGATACCAAGATATAATTCCAGCTGTTCATCGTTGATCTGGAACGAGTTCTTACTGTCGCGACCGTTGTCTTACATTATATAATAAACATTTTCACTGCCTCTACAGCACATTGTCTTCTGAATCATCCGGATCTTTAGAAGCAACTTGCACAGAAACAACATACAAGTCATATAAGTAAGTCAGGCTGTACGGGAAGAATGCTATACCATCCCTTGATGTTTGAATGTTCCTCCTCTAACATGAGGAAGTTCTGACACAAGAATAAAATTGAACACATGTTTATGCTTACAAGTTGCAAGAAGGAACAAATCAGAACGCATCAGAAAATCGAACATGCATATCTAGGCGCTATGAAGGACCTGTTGAAACAGGTCGCGTAACCTTTGTTCCGCTGGTGGTTTGACAAGCGGAGACAGGGGTAACTAGTCTGCTTCTTCATCCCAGCGCCCAGGGAAAAAAGGCGTACTGCCCGGAGACTCATTCGACATTCCCGTACGACGCGCTCCTCTTGAACTCGAATTCCTAGCCTGGGATGAAGAACCGCCGGTCGTTCTACTCGCACTCCCCCCAAATAACGAATGGAACAACCCTCCACCGCCTCCATGACGACCTGAGCCAGGCGATCGTGGACGTGGCGAAGCTGATGATGGGCTAGATGGGCTTGTTGGGCGGTTACCGGGACCGCCACTTGGTCCCGAAGAGCTACCTGGTGGGCGCGGCTGCTGTGGTTGTTCTATAAGAGAGTACCTATTCCACAGCATGAGAGGATGGAGGCGATGGACTTGACAAATGTGACCTACCGGCACACAGGACACGTCCCACTGGATCTCAACCATGGCAATATACAAGGCTGATGAAACGGGTGCTTGCATGGAAGAATCACAACAACTTGCTCTTCCGGATCTTCGGTTGCCAGTTGGAACTGCTCCTTGCATACTGCGCAATCTTTATCCAATAGCGGAGCTAGCGAGACATGAAAGTAAGCAGTGAAAATGGTGGATGCGACGGACAATAACAAACATCGTTCCATAAGCACTTCTCGGGGTAGATTGCTGATGATTTCTTCTGTTGCTGGAACAGGCCGACCAGCAGAGTTTTCCATTAGCTGTGTTATCACTTGATCCAATGCTAGCGATTTATCGTCAGCCTTTAGAAAGAGGTTGAGGGAGGTACATACCCTCTTGATTGAAAACATAGTCACCCCACCGTCCACTCGATGCTCCTCCTTCAGGACCGGCAAACAGTTCGGTAAAAGGGTCCACTCCTCTACCAGTGGGACCCTGCCCGAGTAAGGCCAGTAAATATTGTGCCATCATCGGGCCAGTGATATCACCGGGCTGTCGCGGACCACTTTGATTGTCACGACGCATGAACCTACGCCGAATTATATGTATAATATTTTCGAAAGAATTATCATTAACGTACTCGGACATGGTCGGGATATCACGATCGCGATGCTCCGGAGAACGTGGACGATTGAGGGTGTTGGGTCCTCCAAGTATAAAGGTTCTTGTGGCACCACCACTAGGTCCACTATGAAGCTCAAAACGAATGCCTCCCTGCGTGCAATATGAGCTAGTTCGCAGGTGGTAGACATAGAAGATTGGCCAACCGTTCCACCCTGAGGGTTACGAGAAGAAATAGGAGAAACGGGTCGAGGACCACCCGACAATGCAGCTGAAGGCATTTCCCCAAATAAGATAATATCCTGAACTGCGTGCACGAAAATGGGCGCACCTAATAAACCACCTAAACTCGGGGGCATCTCGTCATCAGCAAAGCCTCCTCCCGGAACATGTTGCTGAAAACCTCGAGGATCGTCACTTAAATCCTCTATCTGCAGAAGATGATACATCGTTTGCCCTCAAAGTACGAAGATCAGGGGACCACACCTTCTCGACGAATGAACTGTGACATGATGCACAGATTGGATCCGGTTGCTAGCAGATCACATTGTAACATATTAACATCGATAGCAGTCAGCTGAGGATCTGCTAACCATGAGCGGTCTCATCTCAGCATGACACTATTGAAAGATGAGCGTTAGTCACTAGTAGGAGAATGGCAAGTCGTTCAAGAGGAACAAACTTCATGACAATACCACATTGGCTCTCTGGAAGACATTGTAGGGAATGGTTGGGTAAGGAGATGGTGGTGATGGAATGGTTTCCGCAAAACGTTCCCTAGTAATAATGACGCCACAGCATTGGCTCAGTGGTCCAGCATTATGGCCGTGACTTCCCACAATTTCCAAGTATGGAACACCCTTTCCGACTTCCTAGTACCACAGAATTCGTTACCACTGCCAGCACCACGTTGTCAACGGTAAGTTCAAGTCTTTACGATTCTGTCACACGATGAACACTCTGGTTCCCTATTATACGAATGGTCTCTGCGAGAGGCATGAGATCAGTACCGGGTTTTCCTGACTCATTTCCCAGTCATGCTAGTTTCGGGACTCATTCGAGATCGTCTCTTCAGGTTAATGCTGTCCTCCGCACTGCCATTCTCCTCTACCCACTACCTCCGACATTCAATATTAATACTCGCGGAATATACAAGACTCTGATGAAGCCCAAACACGAGTGAAGATTATAGCAGTCATAATGTATGGCGTTATTACGTTCCCGGGGCCCCTATCCAATGTTGGAAGCGAACAATTGAGGCCAGTCCGCACTCTTTCGACACATCTCCCGGAAAGCCCCTCCAGCATTCGCCAAAAGTGTTCTTGGCTCACCAAATTCAACAATCTCCCCAGCATCGAGCACTAGAACGCGGTCGTAATCGATGATCGTCTTCAGACGATGTGCGATAGTAATAACGAGTGCACTTGATAGCTCTTCACGAATCGTCATTTGAATCTATAGGTTATGCTGGTAAGACCCTGCACTGAAATGATCTGTCAACTAACCTGGTCATCTAAACGTGAGTCTATCTGAGATGTTGCTTCATCCATAATGATGATATTGGTTTTTCGCAGGACCGCCCGAGCGAGTGCAACCAGCTGCCTTTCTCCTGCACTGAGCGAGCCACCTTGACTGATTGGCATCTCAAGGGTAAAGCCACCTTTTTCAATCGCGCGACTGAGCAGCCTCGTCAGGTGACACCGCTCGAGCACATCCCAACACTCCTGGTCGGTATGCTCCTCGAATGGGTCCAGGTTACTTCTGAGTGTGCCTGAGAATAATGAAACATCTTGGCTAACGATGGTCTGTGCACAGATCAGCAATTTCCTAAGGCCCAAAAAATCTACCCACTATCCGTGACCGAAGATCTTCAAGGCCAATTTTTGATATATCTATTCCGTCTATGCTGTAAAATATTCAGACACAGTAGCCAGGAGTAAGACAGACGATAAATACATTATTCTTCCACTGCTAGGCTCTATCATACGTAGTAGGGACAAAGCTAAGGTTGATTTTCCAGAGCCCGTCCTTCCGACCTGTCAAGAATACTGATCAGCCTATGACGCTAGACATGCCAAGAATGCGACCCACCACCCCAATCTTTTCAGACGGTTGGACAACAAATGAAAGATTTTTGAGGACGTCCGGTAGGTTAGGGCTGTACCTGACAATGAGGTTCTCGACAACCAATTGCCCGCTGTTTGACGGCCAGTATGCTGGTGGTCTGCTCTCGTCGATAATGGCAGGCGCCTCTTGCGGTACACCAAGGTACTCGACCACGCGTTCGACCGAGTTGAAGTCAAGCTCAAGCTGCGCAAGAACCCGCACCAGTTGGCGGGAAGCTTCGGCAAAGATGCCAGCTTGCACGATTACGATCGCAGCTGAACCGTTGGAAACTCCTCGCGCAAGAGCGAAGAGAGTCGTGAGATATACTACAACTGAGCCCAGACCTAAAGGATGTTCAAGCCAAGTATAACGAACAAGAGACAAACCACCTACAGTCATATCTCCAGCGAAGCCAACCATTGACAAGCCACTGGCGAAGGGGTCAGTGCGAGCTGTTGCAGGTGAAGTGCGTGTCTTACATATACGTGATCAAAGGATTGGAATTTGTCCACTTTTTCATAAAATCTATCTTGGTATCTCGACTCCATGGCAAATGCACGAACGTGTGACAAGCCGCGGAGAAGCTCATCGAAACCGGCAAATGCAGGCGACAAAGAGACGCTCTCAAGTCGACGCAGGTCTCGTTGGGCTTGCACGAAACGAGGAGCGATGCGGATATATAGCCATGCTATTACCAGTGTGAAAGGTGCGAGCGTGGGTATAACAACAATTATGACAGTGAAAGAAGCCAAGAAATTAAGGACACCTGATAACGCGGCACGGGCGGAACCTTGGAGTGCGCCGTCAATGGTGTTGATGTCGGTCGTGAAACGGTTGAGAATCCTTCCAACAGGTGTGGTATCAAAAAACCGGGATGGAGCTCTTGTAAGCCTTCTGAGTAGTCTGAGGAACAAGGAGCGGGAGGCCTGGAGACTTGCGTAGTAGCCCAACGAGATATAAGCAAGTACCGAGAACGCGCCTGCCATAGAGATGTAGAGGTAAATCAAAAGCCAAGGTCTGACGTTGTCGTCGGGAGAAGGCAAGTCATCCCAAGGATATTTGATGCTTGGGAGGAAGAATGAAGCAGATACGTCGTACGCTTCACCCCATTTAGCCAAGAACACCTGAAGAACAGGTGTTAATATGCATGGAACCAGTAGCTGTAATCGTACCTGATTTCCGATGTTAATCATGCGAATCATCAGCATCAACACGAGCGTGAACGCCCAGGACATTAAACCCGCTGCCTTAATGTAAACCCAATAGGTTCTGAAAGGTACCCGGCCTTCCGCACGAGCTTCCACTTCCACTACTTTGCCTATAATTCGGGACGTGGACCGTTGTTTGGGAAGAACATCGTCGGCTTCGTTTTTCGGCGTCTGACTTCCAGAAGTAGTGACTTCCGTTTCTCCATCGCCAACTTCATTAAGGATATCAGCCTCTCCAATCCGGAGCTCTTCTATATCGCCAGCATGAGCAACATTGCCATGAGACAGCTCGACCGCATAAGATGCTATTGGCAAACAAAGGCTAATATGATGAGTCACTAGGATGATTGTCCGACCCTGGGCCAGTTCCCCGGACAAGCAGTTTTTGACAATATGTTGCGCAGTATGCATATCAACGGCTGCCAGACTGAGGAAGATTTAGAAAACATAATTATCTTGACAGAAGATGCATACGGGTCATCAAGTAAAATGCACTATCCAGTAATGTGATCAGCGAAATAAACGGAGTGACTGGACTGGCGAAAGACTCACAGTAGCTTCTGAATACATCGCGCGTGCCAGAGCAATACGAGCTCTCTGTCCACCGGACAGCGTGATACCTTTCTCGCCGATTTCTGGTGACCAATTTAATTCCTTGATAATAAAGGAGTGAAAAAGTGAATCCCTACCAGTCATATCACCCGCTTCGAATACATCAAGGTCGCGTTCAAGGGCACATGCCTCGATGACTGTATGGTACCGTTCCTCATTGAAACCGAGCTTGGAGCCGAAGATGATGTTGTCCCTGATGGTAGCATGTTCAAGCCCTGCATATTGGAGTGAGCAACCAGAACGTGCTACGTTGACATAACTTGCAAGGATTTTGGGCGCAGTAAGCCACTTGGTGCCTCCTCTTGTTTATGAACACGCTGCCAGATAAACAGTGCATCTCTGAAATAAACACATCTAAGGGGCGAACTATCACCGCGAAGGATGCACTGACCGCCAAGTAGCGCTGCAAGCAAAGCACTTTTTCCGGCACCAGTCGCGCCGCTGATAAGACTCAGCTTTCTCTTGGGAAACTTGATGTCCAGAGATCCAAGCTGGAATCGAGATTCAGTCACCGATTCCTTGGGAACTCCATGCCATTCAAAGGTTGCGTTATTAAAGCCAATATCTGAATAATCTTCTCCAGGTTCAGTATCCACTGTCGACAGAGATGAAGCCCATTCAGGAACCTCTTCCTCCGCAAGGAACCCATCGATACGCTGCATCGATACGTAAGCTGTAAATGATGAGAATTGCATACCCGCTTGTAGTACCGCATGACAAACCATGAAGCATCGCGAAGAATTGCCCAGGGAGAGCTGTCATAGGCTCCTGCAGCTGCGAGAACAGGGCGACCGCAGTAAATGCCTTGGATACTGTGAGTTGCTCTCGTTCGTATAAAGCATACCAAGAGAAGGTCGCAAGTGCTGTCGCTGAAGGTATCCATGTCCTAGAAACGTCATATGTACCTGAGAAGTCTGCATAACAAATAGCTCACCATATGAAAGAGATGGCAGTGTCGACAATATTATTTTTAATTCGCCAACTGAGTTCCTCCTCTCGTGCCTGATGAGCAGAATGTGACCACTGATTCTCTATGAAGTGTTAGTCAAGTAGAGTCATGGTCCAGCTTCTGCTCACCTACCCCACCCGTAGAATTTCAAAAATCTGATGTTTTGAAGCAGTTCGTTCACAACATTCATCCTTTTGTCCTTGGCCTTCCATGATTCTCGGGTAATCTGATACACGTTAACAAGGAGGATCAAACAACCGAAACTCCAAACCTTAATGTCGTATGTAGCCAGAGGGTAGTTCACAACATAGGCCACAAGAATCACAATGACACCAGATATCGCGCTCCATCCAAGTATTCTACGGTATTCTTTTAGCTTCGATATCTCAGAAGATCTCGGACTTACCTGTAGAGGAATATCAGTGCTATCACAAGCCGTACAGGAGAAGAGAAGATTGCGGCAAAATCCCAAAACCGCTGAGCAACAGCGTATGCATCGCCTCTTCGGTGAAATCCGAATTAGTCACAGAAGACCACAACCCTGGGCAGGACGCACTGCATGAGATTCACGATTTTTCCAAGGTCAGCACCTCCTTCATCATCGCCAGCAATCTTGCCGTTGATATCCCTGCGATGCAGTGCTTTATAGTGTAATGCACAGAATAGTTGACCGCGAGTGCGTTCATAACATCTACGGGTGTGCCAGTTTTTGAAGAGGTCGACTTGCGCAAAAGATAGATGTGCTATAAAAGCGATAAATGCCCAGTATTTCGCTATCGCTACTGAGTCCGGAGTGGGATTATCCAATGACGATAGAATCATCCGAAGCGCATAAGCCGGCACGAAGCCTGCAAATGAATGAGACGTCACTCTATCTCGAACACAATCTATATCTACGCAATGCACGCACCGACAACGGCACCCCACATTTCCAAGGCGAGAACCAAGAGAAGGTCGAGAGAGTTAGATACCACCAAAAAGCGCAGTAAAGAATGCCCAGGATGGCTAACTGCATATCAGATACTGACCTGTGAGAAGATAGTTACTGCGTACCGTGAGTGGTAATACAGATATTTTTTGAACAAGTTCTTGTGTCGGAAGAACGGCGATAAGGACCAGACATCGGCCTCGTTCAGTGTTCGCTTCCACGCCAAATCTAATATGGGTTCTATAAATGACACGGTACACCATGACCAAAGGTTTGTGTCATCTTCGGGAGATGAAAAATTGGATGATGGAGTCTAATTTCCTGTGTCAGAAAGTAAGTTGAGAGAATAATTGGATGAACAGACGTCAGTGGAGCGGGCAACATTAGGCGCGGGCCGCACAGCTTGTAGTGGCAAAAGGCCAGCCGCATAGACAAAGTAGGCGGAAAATAATATCCGAACTAACACAGCACCAATCGGCCAAGCAGCATAATCCGGCAATGAGAGGTAGTAAATGCATGCGGAGGCAATTTGAGAAAGTGCAAATAGAACAAGCAAATAAGGAGGCGTGAGCGGTACTCTCAAGAGGAGTCTCAGGGCCGTATAAAGCTGCCACGATAAAAATCACGACGTGAATTTAATGTGTAGTAGATTATACAAATCTCCTACCCATGCAATTGATGCGACCAAGGGTTCGGTCCAGGCTTCCTGGAGGAAAAGGGCATACCCAAAATATGCAAGCCAAGCAAGTGAGCTAAAGAGTGCGATAGAGACAAGGGTTCGATACATCCAAGCCTGTTTTGGAACGTCATTGTCGAAGGGACCCTCGACATCGTCCAAAGTGATAAAATGTCGAAAAGGTGCGCTCAGCGCTCTCCAAACTGTTCGGATAATTGTAGGAAGCTCCCAGCGCGAGAGAAAGTCGGTAAGGATCACTAGGATAATGATAGTAGCGGGACACCAAGTTCCAAACGGAACACCATTAATTTGGCCGGTGAACCAGGGTTCCTGTGGAGCGGTGAGGGATGTGGACGGAGGACAGAAGATAGCTAATACCTGAGTAGAGGTCATAATTGCTCAAAGAGCTAAAGGAAAGAGGAGACGCGTTATATAATATTTTAAATGTCGCGGATTGAGAGAAGTTGCCGATCGTGTAAAGAATTCAAGCCTCATACGAACAAGCACGTTATTTCTCACGACAGCAAGACATATGGCCTCATTCCTGTAGCCAGGCTACAGACCCGACATATGGATTGAAGATATATGATTTATGTGTTGCATTTCATAGTACCCAACTTGAAATTTCTATACAGTTTCAGAGTTTGATTCCGCTAGCTTTAGTAGCCAAATTAGTAGCAGTCGTCATATCTCCGTTAGTACACAACACGTTTGTCCGTGAGGCCTGACAGAGTCGCGCTAGTACTAGAGTGGATGATGTCAACTTCATATCACTGAGGTTGCCAGGTGTGCACATGTGCAAGTGGTGTCAGACCCACTTACAGCTAATATCTGGAATGGTAAATACTGATAATACTATAAGTCAATCTGACTACTAAATTGACATGTAGCGAGGCCAGAATTTGAAAAACTGCAACTGTAAAAAGTTCCTCATATTATTGCCTGCAGGATCCCTAAAAGGACCGTTCACCTCGGACATTCGCATATGATGTAGTCTAGTGCTGTTGCAATATTAATTGTGCATTGCAAGCGCTGATTTCATGTCCACGTGACCGATGTAGCGGACACGCGTTAAATTACTTAATTTCCCGAACAAAAGGTTCATCTAATTCCATGTCTAGCAGTTCATAATGTCCATGAGGTGCCAGCACGCTTTTTTACTTCTGATACAGATCTCTGCAACAGTTGCGATTGCACTGCCGGGTATCCCCGCGCTGGAGTATGCCGTAGGCGTGCACTACAGAAAGGACCTACTCGGCATGCTCGCGAGCAATGTAGGTACAGACTCGCGTGCAACATCTGCAACATCCCCTTCTAGCTCAACTCCGTCTACTATGTATCCTGGTTTGGGTGATCTGAACAGATTGCTCACGGATTCGGTCATCTCGGTGACATCTTCACTCCAAGAGGCGAACCAAGTGACCCCCACGAACCTCGGTATTACATCGTTCCCAAGCTCTCCAAAGTCATCTACGGAACATTTAGTGCCCACATTCACTATCACAAGGTCGACGAATTACTCAACAACCCAATCAGCCCCCTCGGCCTCCACTACCGAAGATCCGGACACTGAAAACAAGACATGGAAAATCATCGGCATCGCCTTCATCGCAATCTTGATCATAGCAATCGCAGTTACGTCCAATATGTTCTTCGATCGCTGGCGGAAGGTCGCACAGCAAATCTTTTGCTGCAAGGGTCGACCAGATGACAAAGAGCAGCTCATCCCTGACTGGGAGAAGCAGACCTGGGAAGTCAAACTGGGACCGGAAGAGTGTGACTATAACCAGCGAGCCATTATGTCTGTTCGTTCTGATACAGGGGGTCATACACAGAAGGGTGATATCCATACGATGAGGAATTCCGCGGACCACGTCATCACGACCCTGCCACTTCCAGCACTCAGAGTCATCGGTCCCTCTCACCCCCGGGAGCTTCCTTGGGATTCCGATGATCTCCATCAATGCATTCTTCACCGACAGCTTTCTACACGCAGCGGTCGTCATCGTCACGGAGATGCATAACGTGTGGTATCATTTTTTATGACACCTGCCTTATCATCATAGTCTCCATATTCCAGAGCGTCCACTCTTTGCCAGCAAGCACGTCGGACTTTTCATTACTATCAGCGACTACCACGATCACTATGCACACAATCGTTTTGTATCACTGCTCCATGTCGTACCTGCCGCGTTTCGGAACAGAATGGTTAGGATACCGGGCGGGAATCGTGGGTGGACGCGGTCCTTGGCGGCGTGACTGGATACTTGTCTTCCAAGTAGTCGGATACGAACATGCCTACTGCGCCCACCGTACATACAGCCATGGAGACGTATAGTCGTGTTCGGGCTGGAAGAGCTGAGAGACGTTTGACTCATCGAGCAGACTCACGGACCTGAGAATATTAGTTCACACACCTTTGTATGATTGCCAGAGTGATCTAGCCACCACTGGCTCCGCAGAGTGTGGCGTTTTCTTGGAAGTCATCGCAATGCGTTCTGTCAGAGAGAATGTGACTATGAGATGTAAAAAAATTTGAATCTGCTGCGAAATCGTGAACAGCTGACAAGAGTTTACGCAAGCCGAATTTGGCCAACAACTTTGATTGTTGTATGTCCACTCAATTATGTTCACTGGTCTGGCACGTATTTCCTATAATTTTACACTATCCACACTCTGTAACTTGACTGCTTCAGATTGAACACCTTGGAACAGTGTCTGCCATCCACCGCGACGATGGAGGTTGTACTTTAACGATATCACAGTCGGCACCTATTTTAGTCGACTGCCATGTTGGTGACTCCATAGCCGTCAATGGAGCCTGTTTGACAGTCATCGAATTCGACACCGAGCGTGATGGAGGATATTTCAAAATATGGCTGGCCAACGAGACTCTTAGCAGGACTGATCTGGGTGAGTGACCAGATACAAATAAACTAAAGTGCTCCTGGGTAATCAAATGACATTAGGCGACCGCAAGGTCGGTGACCAGGTGAACCTCGAGCGTGCTATGGGTGCCCACGTTCGATTTGGTGGTCACTTTGTACAGGTGCGCTGCTTTTGACGGCGCACAAACAATCGTTTATGAGTTATGTGTCATCTCAGGCTCATGTGGATACAACCGCGACCATTCTCAGGAGAGCTCTAGATGGAGATTCTTTGCGTCTCTGGTTCCAACTTCCTGAACCAACACCAGAAAGACCTTCTCTTCTTCCTTACATCATCCCCAAGGGTTATGTCGCTATAGATGGAGCATCGCTCACCATTACCTCTGTCGATGATGCGGAGAGGACGTTTGGTGTCATGCTTATCCAGCACACGCAGCAGAAGATCACCTTGGGAAGAAAGGTCAATGGTGAGAGAGTAAACATCGAGGTTGACATGGTGGGCAAGTATGTTGAAAAAAGTGTTTTGGCTGCACTGGAAGGTGGTGGTGGAGAAGCTATGCGGAAATGTGTAGAGAGGATTGTGGAAGAAACGCTTGTCAAGAAGGGAATTCTATCCGAGTAATGGATTGTGTATTGAAGTATTGTGTATTCGTTATTGTCTGCTAGTTTGCTGTGGAATCGAGACCTCTGGTCATGTAACGTTCCACACTGTAATCATTTCGGCTATAGCGAAAACATCCGATAGTGACCATTTTTAATTCACAACTCTCACTTAGCTTCAGCAAGAAACGATCCGACGAGCAGCAAAAGGTTTGGTGTTTCATGAAGGAGTCATCGTCGAAGAGAAAAGTGAGCTCGTGCCAACTGCCTACGTCCATGACTCGGAGACTTACATGGCAAATAGGTCACTGCGAAACTCGACTACAACAGCGGTCATGTATCTCCTCGTTTTAATTCACCATCC
The DNA here is from genome assembly GCA_001658105.1 of Rhizopogon vinicolor AM-OR11-026. Classification (NCBI taxonomy): domain Eukaryota; kingdom Fungi; phylum Basidiomycota; class Agaricomycetes; order Boletales; family Rhizopogonaceae; genus Rhizopogon; species Rhizopogon vinicolor. Next base: position 53,844 of record KV448225.1, on the reverse strand, counting down.
AGACCAGCTTCACCAACCAAACAGTCATCTCTGTCACCGTCAGGCTTCCGTCCGACAGCCAAGATAACCTCCAACGCGACCGTGCGGAAGCTGTCCAGTTCAGCTTCATTGAAAGCCTTTGCCAAAGCACATGAATCGCCGTCTAGCACACCTCGACCCGGATCCCCTTTGAAGCAAGTCCGAGGTCCCCCTAGTCCCTCCATCGTCACGAATCCCGTCAAAGCTCGCGTTACAGCGCGCCCCGCATCTAAGTCTGCTGCTACATCTCCTATATCTAGTCCAGCTTTGGAGTCGCGTCAACGATCATCTACAATTGTTTCGTCAAAGCTACGGCTCCCGTCTCAGGAAGACAGACCCCGTAGCGGCATAGCTGCTCTACATCACGCTCAGTCCACCTCAGCATTGCGCAAGAATTCTCCCCCATTGTCCCAAACTCCTCCCTCTCCTGAACTGCCAATCGTACGCGTCGACCAAGGTCGTGCCATTCCGTCAGCTCCTATCAAGATTAAATCCAAGATATCTGGGCTAGCTAAGTCCAACAGTAGCGAGATAGAACCTTCACCCTCGCTGTCCTCACCATGGGTTACCACCAGACCCATTCAAATAAGACCACCCATGCCTTCAGCGTCTTCGTTGAACGCGTCGCCAAGTCCTCCTAATTCGACCACTATGTCATCCTTCTATCCCATCACGACTGCAGCTCCGGCCGCTAATCCACATAGATACGCCTCACCACGACGCGCCCCCTCACCTATACGTCATGCTTATCAAACACCCACTCCAGCCGAGGGACCTTCAAAAGTAATTAGGCAGGTATTGAAAGCCAAGGTCGACCCCGCTTTGATCCCTCTTCCTCCACATTCGCCACCAATATCTGCAATATCATTATCTTCAAAGTCTTCCGTGTCCAGAAGCTCCTTTTCTCTAGATCGCTCTCCTAAGAGCAATGCTAGCACGTCAACAGTCAACTCTCATGCAAAGCAGCGTTCAGATACCGAGTTTAGTCCCGGTGATCATGATGGCACGGCTTCGCCTACAACCAACGGTCGACGATCTAGCCAAGGTCGTGATAGCGACGTCGACTCTGAAAGCTCGGAGCACAAGGCAAGGGCTACAGCCAAGTCTAATCGAAAGGTCATCTATTCTCATTCACTACGTCTTGGTACCGGGCTGACTTGTATTCAGATTGCTGACTTGGAAATAACGAACAAATCCCTCCTCGCTATCAATGCATCACTTGAAACTACGAAGAACCGTCAAGCCAAAGAGATTCGAGACCTCAGGCGGAAGCTTCGTGAATCCCGACTCATTCTTCCCCCTAGAGCATTCAGGGCTGTCGAGTCCCTTGATCACGAAGAGGAGGAAGGAGATGATGATGATAGTGAGGAGGGTGATGATGGGGCTGGTGATGAAACTTATGCAAGGGTGAAGGATATACTGGAGCGGCTTGTGGAATCAGGCAAGAAAGCTTTGGAAAGGACATCTGACGATTTTCGGCAGAGCCTCCCAACAAAGGTCTTGAACGCCGATGAAGTCCGCACATGGAGAGATTCAGGGCAGGATTTTGACACCACTCTTGATGGGAATAGGGAGGATGAGGTTACAGTCCCTCTCTCTCCCTTACGCGTTGCAGTTCCTGATATTGGCGATGACATCTCGGAGGACGAATCCCAGGGGCTAACTTTGGAACCACAGACACCACCGCCCGCTCATTTACCTCCAATCACCATCACGCCTTCTTCCGAGTCTTCATGAGTTTATTATGATGTTATGTTTATCACTCCACATCCTGCAACGATCCATTATGTAGACCTCACAATCATCTGTTGATACCCCACTAGCATAGTTACATCTTCTAGCATTGTCCAGTCTTTATCCGAACGCTGAATAACACGTCTCAAGTACTTAGAAAGATTAAAATGGGTATCGCATAACATTGTTGGATCAGTCATCGGCTACCCTCTGAGCACGCTTCGCGAACTAGAAGACTACATTAGATAAACCCGCAAGGCAACTTATTTTACTCACAGCAGCAGCTAGGTCCAGCTGACCAGTAGGTGCACTAGGTTTTGAAACTGTAGAAATCTTCGGTGGCGCAGCGCCAGCACCTGGGCGCGGGGCGGTCGGGATAGGCGGCTTAGCAGGGAGCTTGCCGCCGTTTGGCTTCGATGCGACAGGTGGTGGCACAGGTTTGGGTTTGGCGGCCACGGGAGGAGGGGGTTTGGAAGCTAGTGAGCTCGAAGGACGAGAGTTTGCAGGTGTAGTGTTTAATGACTCATTAGCTGATGCAGAGATAGGCTTCTTCCAAGGTGCTGCAGAGCCATTCGAAGGTGCAAGACCGGGGAAAACAGCAACCGGCTTAGCCGATGCATCTGCTGACACTGACTTCACAGAAATGACTGGAGCAGTTGGCCTTGAAGTCGAAACAGAAGTAGAAGTGGCGACAATGGCTGGAGGTGGCGGAGGTCGAGGCGGAGGCAGACGTGCTGCAGGTACTGCTTTGGTCTTCGGCGGAACAAGTTCCAGGTAATTGTTTGGAGCCCAGCCCTCTTGCTCGTCCTTCTTGACGAGCCACCAGCCATTGTCATCCTTCTCAATTAGTTCGACGACATCATCCTTCTTCAGACTTATTTCGCCCTCTTGACCCTCAAAGGCGAACTTCGCCTTGTATAATTCTACGTCAGGCTCTTTGAGTGGTGGTGGCGGAGGTGGCGGAACTGGATTACGAGTAGGAGGCGGGGGAACTGATCTGGGAGCTGATCCCAGTGCTGACTTGACGGTGGCAGAGGGTACAGATCTCCCTGGCATTGGTTGGGCGGCTGGCTTTGGCCTGGAAGCATTGGGCTTCTGGAAACAAACAATCGTGAGAGCCAGAAATTGCAACGTGAAGTAAAACTCACATTTGAGGGGCCACCAGCGCGAAGGAGCCTTCCTTGGGTGATGGGTCTAACAATACCAGGTTTTCTCTTTGCAGCAGGTCGAGAGGTGCTGGATGGAGGTTCGCCAGATGGGACGTGTACGGTGTGGCTCTTGTAGACATCGTCTTTTGCAATCGTCTCGTCCTTGACAAACTTGATCTGTGTCTTGTCCTTCTTTTTCGCATATTCGATCCTTCTCGAGAAATGAGACAAACATAGAGTGAGAATAATGAAATACGCACGTCGGGCCAATCAAGACGTTCATACCAGCTTGCGTGAGTGTAAGAAGATTTGCAGTTAACTCCGTCTTGAAATAGCAATGAAGAACGGGATCACCCTCTTCAGACGCATTGCAGTTCAATGCCTGACGTGGGATAAGCGGCGTACTTTAGAAAGGAAAAGGAGACTAACCAGCCAATCATCCCTCAAATTAGACATGGATATACTCTTGATAGTAATCAAGGGAATCTTGCGTTCAACTATCTGACTGCCCTTCTCCAAAGTTTTTACAATGTACACAGCCTTTGCTGTCTACCACGACACATATCAGACGAAGTAAGACAATGATGCACATGAAGTTATACATACCACGACAAGGAAACGCGGGCTGCATTTGCTAGACCGAAAAGCTTTATGCACTAAAATCTGCACTTTCGAGCTAAAGGTAACCTGCTCCGCTGCACTACTTTGTGAAAACCAAACCAGACAGAAAGGAGTACATAGCTTACCACCCAGGCTACAGATCGAGCGCAAGTCAGAGCCAATGATGCTCTTGCCATTGACATCAAGGTAATCGCCCAAAAAACGGCGATAGCTCAGGAGACTGTAACGTCTACGTTCCTTTCTCCCCGCTAACACCTGATGGCCGTAGTCGCGGACTTTAGCATATTCGAGGGCGTCTTTGTTGTTCTTCCAGAATTTTTGAATGCGTCTAGCGCACTCATTCTTATAGCGCCAGTAGTTTCTCCAGGCTCGCTGAATACGGGCTGCCATGCTATGCCAGTAACGGTCACGCATCGTTTCCAAGGCAAACAGCTGGTATTGGCATGCGTGAATCCAATATATATATATATTATGTTTGCACAGCGCACTCACTGTTTCGGGATTCTTGATGAAGGCCTTTGTAACGCCCATTTGCCATTCATCCTTGGCTATCCCCGTGTCCTTGAGGATTCGCTCGCAACCAGATTTCGCATCTCCCTGCCATGTATATTCGCCAGCGTACGACGTTGAAGGAGACAAAAGATAGAAGCGTTCCACCATTTTGTCGAAGGAATTCCTGTATGCAAACCCTGCGCGACGTACACGGATATTTTCCTGTAATCCGAGGTATTTGATCTGATGCAAGATGGCCTTGGTATCGTATTCAGTTGCGCTACGGTTCTGGTTTGGTTTAATCGTTCGGATATAAGAAGGCTGAGCCCTCATCAGATTATCCACGAGAGCACCTGCTGACACCTTTTGCGCATGAGTGATCTATTCGGGCCAACATCCATGCGGAATACCTTAATCCTGTCACCAGCAGTGGGCGGTCTCTTCTTGCTTGACGGATCGGGTCTGTCGGAGAACAATGTCTGGAGAAACTGGTTGCTGCTACTGCCGACCAAATCGAAAAGATCCTTCACGAGGGCGTCTTTATTCTTGTCTGTCATGCCCGCGATGTTGTACATAACGTCACCGGCGTAGTGACGAACCAGAAACTGCGCTCCCCGAGATTCGAAGTGTGCATTGGAAGACAGCATTGCCGTCCTCTGGACAAAACTGTTATCTGCTGCAGCTGGATCGGCGTGCGCTGTTGCGCAGGCATCATTTAAAGCAGCAAAAATTCCGGGGGGTTTGCGCTCTTCAATGAGGTCGCAGACAATCTTATTGTTGAAGTAGTTGATCGGAGTCCATTTGATTTGCTCCCTTACATACTCCTCCTGCTCGGTCTTGAGGGTCAATTCGATGAATATCTGCTGGAGTTTCTCGTTGACGTAGTTAATGCATAATTGCTCGAAAGAGTTGTCCTGCAGAGTTCATGAATGACATGGTTGCTGCTTGGTGCAATGGCCCTGACATACCTCGAAAATTTCGAAACCGAAGATATCCTGTCGATACCTCAATGTCTGTGAAAGTGGTAATAAAAATGTACCCACCAAGATACCAATAACTTGTGCCGTGGCACTTCGAGCTTTCATCGATACATTGATTCTCGCAACAATCCACTCGAAGAGATTGTTGTAAATTGCCTTTGCGAGTGCATCCCTTCCAGCAGTTGCTTGCGCCGGATTCAGAGGAACGTCGTAAACTGAACCCCGCCGTCCGCCTCGCTGAGTTTCGACAACTTTTGACGTCAAGACCTTCTGAACCATCGCCGAATCTACTTCCATGAGATAACCAATAAAATCTGTAACTCCGGTGTCGGCGATGGTTGCATTTCCGTCATCCATTTCAGCAAATTGGACATTCCCGAGCCATAGAATAACTGCAAGCATCCGAAAAATTTCGTTCTGCTCCTGATTACTAAGGCCAATAATCTTCATGGCGTTCTAAGGAAATCGTATTTAAGTAATACCGTAGGAAAGAAGGCATCGAAATGCTCACCAGAGTGTCAGCATAGTCTTTTGAATCATCAATATCCTGAACCTCGAAACAATTGCTCATGCTGGTATAAGCATACGACTCTGGGCCCTGCAACCCGAATTGCTCTACAGACGCTCATGAGAACTAAGCATAGATGTACAGGCGAGACGCACCTCGCTGATCCTCCGAAGCAGCCTTGGTGAACTGATAGAAGATGTGAAAATTGCGCTCGTTCTCTATTTGTCCTACCACTCGGCCTTTCTCAAGCAGATAATTTGTTATCTGAGCCCCGATCGGCTCGCCTTTGTCATTAAACATGATCTCTAGATATTTGCCCTGTGAAACAATCAGATTAACCCACATCCATGAAAGAATGATTCGCGCACATGACGACTCGAATTATTGTTACGAAGGGTTTTTGCACAACCGAAGCTCTCTAATAGAGGGTTTGTGGCCAACACCATTTCTTTGATCTCCTGGATACTGTTATCGACCCCTCCTGACACGGCCGCGATGTATTGCATGATGCGTTTCGCAGCCTCTGTCTTTCCGGCGCCGGACTCGCCTGATATGATGACACATTGGTTTTCGTGGTAGGCATTCATGTTATAGTATGCGGATTCTGCGATGCTGAATACATGTGGAGGAACTTCGAGTCGATTCTTGCCCTTGTACTTATGTAGGGTTTCATCCGTGTAGATTCCCAGATCTGAGTAACATTTCGCCCCAAAGTTAGAATTCTATATTGAAACAGATGAGGGCTCACCTCTAAACGGGTTTACAGAGATTAGTACGCCGCCGATGTAAGTGTAGATCTCTCCGTTGGTCCAACGCTTCTGAAGGTTGTCATTGATGCTATCATTACTGATAGTTGTCAGAAGCGTCATATCGGATACTCCGACTTGTTTCTTCTTGAATCCTTCTTTCCAATCTGCCTGTTTGTACCAATATCACAAACTTGCTAGGTGCGTCGATGCCTGAGAGCGCACCTTGGCAACTTTAGCCGTTCCAGCTGACTTCACGGCGGTCTTCTTGCCCGCCTTCTTAGATATAGCCTACACGTCCATACAGGTCAAGTACTGAGTGTTCCAAAGTGACTTAGACCTCACCATGGCTGGCAACCGTTAGCTTGAGTGAGGGAATGTGGTAGATTAAGAGTTGGGCTCAGTGTGAAGCTTCCGTAGCCGGACTCCGAGTCCACAGGCACAGCAAAGAACGGCAACACCCGTGGCAAACTTGGTGTTAAAGCTATTCAAGCAACGACGATACAAATACACATGTACTAGCTATTTGCTAGTTTTCCAAGCTCAATCAAATGCTTCAAAATCTCGGCAGCAGGAGTAGTCACAGCAGTTTCAAATGATCCAAGTTCACCTTTCAACAATCTCGCTATAACATTCACCAAGCCTGCCTTCATGACTTCCTCTGCAAGCAACGCGCGAGGGAGGGCGTTCTGAGGATTGAGAATATTGCAAAAACATACGACGCCACGATGGACAAGTCCCGGATCTCCTGCGCCTTCGTCATCATCAGGGTCATCCTCCAGAATGACTGATGGATCGATAAGACGTGCAATAACTAAAAATGCGCGGTGACGATCCAATTGAAGTTCAAATACCGCCCGGCAAGCAGTAGATGAGCCGGTCACCATGGCCAAGGCACCCGAGGCAGCGAGTCTCGTTGGAAGGTCATCAACATCCGACATTGCAAGGAGTACTTGTAACTTGGACTTCGCTGCATGGACATCTGGAGAGCCACCATACCTGGAAAAGACCTTCTCCGAACCCCCAAGAAGGTTACATATCAGCTCAGTGGCTGCCCGACGGATGAGCGTATGATCCTCTAGCATGAGAAGTTCGACTTTATTGAGAAGATCTGAGGTGCTAGCAATGCGATCGGCACACCCAGTGGTGTGTGAAGCAAGATTTGTCAAGGCCATCAAAGCTTCGAATTGTTGTAATAGATTTGAAGATGAATGGAGTAACAACTGTGACAGGGGACGGATTGCATCAAGCATGGCACCGTCGGCGGGCCCGAAGACTTGAAGTGGAGAAGATGTAATTGTCAGCTTCGCCAGAGCTTGAATCGCAATGAGGAAGGAGGCATCAATTGGTGTCGAGGATGATGTGGAGGACGACGAAGACTGTATAACGCGAGAGAGACTCCGTGCACCTCCGCTCTGAAGCACCTTCCCTCTGTTGTCTTTGTCCTCCACGATGCTTAGGTAGATTTTACCCAACGCAAGCTTGATGCCTTGGCTCTCTATTCCAGAAGCCACAGACAAGACATCAAGTGCACCACTCGCAAGAACCTGGCGACACCTGGACTTGACTGTAGCATCATCTTCTAATATATTTGGTGGTCCTTCGGCCGCCGTCTTGTTGGATCCATTACTGGCCTTGGCCATGCTTTTCAGTTTCGAGATCTGCGCGTCTTCTTGACTGAGGCGAGGACGATAGGCGCATAGATTGGAAATGATGATGAGAATGCCAAAGAGAAGGCTGGAATTAGTGGCAGATGTTGCCAGAGCCTTACGTCTAGGAACAAGTGCAAAGAGCTGCTGCAAGAACTTGGGATCATTCGCCAAGGCCTGTTTGACATCTGCATCAACACTGAGGTATGCGAGGCCTTCAACGACATCGTTGAGCAAGGATACGGAGTCCGTGTCACTGATGACCATTCGCTTCAGCATGCTTGCTAGCTCCATATCATTCGAGGCAGATGACGCTGCCTGAGGCGGGTCTGTGCCTTCTGAGGCATCTGTTGCTGCTCCTCGAGATAATTTCACAAGGGCAATAGCTGCTGCTGCACGCAAATCTTTGTCCATAGCATGACGAGACTTCGTCCCAAGCCAGGTGATGATTTCTTCAGGTATCAGAGCCCGACATGACTTGTGTCCACTGGCCTGGCCGATTAGACGAGTCACCTCTAAGGCAACTGAAGCTGATGGAAACAGATCAAGGGCATCACTCAAGTATTCGACCACGCCATCCTGTCCGAAAATATGAGAGGCGGACTGCCAGTCGACCTGAAATAACGCAGAGAAGAAGGAGAGTCCAACAACTATGGTATCCTGCTGCTGGTGATTGGAGATATGTGAGATGATAAGAGGCTGGAAAACTTTTGCCAGCGATTCCGTGGCAGAATTGTTAGACCCAGACTCCTGCGGGTTTTGTGACCGGATTCCTTGACAGAACGCAGAAAGCACAAGGTATGCTTTTGAGCGCGATATTTCTGGGTGAGAGGGCACGAAAGCTGATATGAGGTAAGAGAGCTCATCGGGCAAAAAGGTAGCAGGATCCCGAGCTTTCCCCAGTAAATTATCTAAACTGACGTCTCCATGCCGAGCATTCATCGAGTAAACTAACGAGGTCACGGTGTAGAAGAGCTGGCGGTGAAGATGATTGGAGCCGGTCACGGTGGCCCGGTTTGGAGGCTGCCAGTGAATTTCACCTTTTCTTTTTGCAACACACCAACCTAAAGTCGTCTGGACGGCGAATGGATACCCCCGACTGCGAAAACTCACTAACCACACTGAATTCATTCAAAGAAACCACCATCCAGTCAGGACATACAGTCCTACTCAGACTACCTAATGGAGAGACCAAAGGCTTCAAGGTGGAGAAGGATGCGTGAGTGTTGTCCTTGTCCCATTCCCTGACACCACTGAACCGAGTCGCGAAGTACTGTCTCTATAGGAAGAGTCGGCTCCTTTCGTGCAAATGAGTTGATTGGCCAGCCATACGGATTGACATACGAGATTCAAGGCAAGGAACTCACCGTTCAATCGCCTCGTACTCTACAAGAAGTAGGTAAGGGACGGGATTTTACAACCGCTTCATAATTTATGTGTACGACTAACCGTAATGAAGAGGAAACGGACGCCACAAATGAGCTCATCAATGATGATGAGTTCGTGCAGCCGCTCACCCTTGACGAGATTGAAGCCTTGAAAAACTCTGGTGTACATGCTTCAGTGCGTCCGAGACCCTACCTCTCGCGGGAGTACTGTATAATTACATTATTTGCAGGAAATAATAAAGGCACAGATTGAACAACACGCCAATTATTCCCTGAAGACTGAATACAGCAAGGAAAAATATAGGCAGCGCAAGGAAGCGAAGTAATGGTTGCCCTTATTTTGTTGACAGTCAAATTAATACGCCAGACAGATACTCAAAGACCTTTAGTACGGTTGAGCCGACAATTTACAATGTTTGCGACCACTGGTTCAAAAAGGATCAGAACAGGATTCGTGATATCAGACCAGATACACTATCCCAAATATTGAATCTGGCGAATATTCGTCCAGGCGGCAGGTATATTGTTGTTGACGAGGCATCTGGCCTTCTTGTATCTGCAATCCTCGAGAGACTGGGAGGTGAGTGCTGAAAGCTACTGACTGTATAAATAGACGATCTTGATTTATATAGGGGAGGGCCGACTGATTTCCATTTGCGACGTTGATTCGCCACCTGCATATCCTGTAATGACCCTGATGAATTTTCGCAAAGACGTCGTTACAAAAATTCACTCGTCGTTGAACTGGGCAACTGCCCAGGAAGACTACACTCCAGGTTAGTGAGCTTGGCTAAGCACTGCGGACGCGTCATCATTCATATCAAGCGTCAGCTCTACCTCAAGAATTGTCATCGGAAGTGGGAAAATCGGACCGCCATCGGATTCGTCTTGATAAACGAAAGATTGCAGCAGATACTCTTACGAATGCAAGGGAGGAGTTATTTGCTGGTGAATACGACGCGTGAGTGCCATTACATTAAACATGCATAATATCATTCTGACATCTGATAGGCTTGTAATCGCTAGCGATTACGACCTTCCGGATATCCTAGAGAACCTGGTCCCATATGTAGCAGGTTCAGGATCCGTAGTCGTCCAGAGCCCATTTAGCCAGGTATGTTGTGTGTGCTTTTCACATCCACGAACCAACTCAATTGGATTCCCGGGGTTAGCCTCTCACAGAACTACAATCTAAACTACGTTTCAATCCAAACTATCTTGCACCATCTATCACGGAGTCATGGCTGCGACGCTATCAAGTTCTGCCGGGTCGCACACACCCAACAATGAACGCATCGGGGTCGGGAGGTTTCTTATTGCATGCACTCAAAGTGTAAGTATCAATGTAGGTCAACTCGCAAACGAATAATCACTGATTGAAGTTCAGGTATGATGACCCGAATGCATCGAGAGTGCCATCTCATCGACAATCAAAACGTCGGAAGAAGGAAGCTAACGAAGGAGATTCCTCAACGCCCCAGACTCTAGAATCATATGATGCTAGGGAGCTCGAAGAAGAGGATGTAATAGTCGCTGATGAAGAAGGTCAAACAAGCGAGATGGAACAACCAAGCTAGCCTTTCAGTGTTGGATTAACTGATGATATAACAAAGTACAGTGTTACGACATGCAACAAAGTAGTCAGTACCTTCCACATTACTAATTCAAACAAAACTACTTATTGGCATCTGATATCAGGGCTCAGGAAACATCGCAGCGACAACCTGAGGAGGCTCGTGAGCAGTGCACCCTACAACCCAACCACCACTTGAACGCACCTCGTCCATGATGGTGTAAGCAATGTGCTGGTTCAAGCGCCTATTCTGTAGGACAGCAAATATTCGACGTGCTCCTCGTCGAGCATTAGACCGCCCTATCATGTTTGCAGCCAGATCTATAGATCATGGCGTCAGTTTCATGTTTGTAGGAGCGAACACCCCAGCAAACCTGGCACTAAAGCGGAGAGCTTGCGGTTGGCTTCATCTCGACTACGCATTATCTCCTCTGCTGAACGTGGCTGACCAGGTGGTTTCAGCTTACCGCCCGGCCAAAGAGAGCCTTTGAACAAATTTAATACAGGTATAATGCGACTTTCTTCAAACAACGACTTGATGCTCTGACGAATCTGCCTGTCCTGACATCAGGGGGTCGAAAAGGATATGCAAGAAAAGAGCATACCGTTCAATGGTGCCACCCAGTACTTGCTGAAGGATGATCACAATTGCTTGCCGCCGAAGCCAGTTGTTCTTCTTGTTGAGTTCAAAGATAGCAAGGAGAAGGTCGCATATAGGAGCAGAGAATGTTGACGTACTAGTTTCTCCTTCCAAAGGACGGAGGTCACTAGACATGTGGATAAACGTGTCCTCCGATGTGGACTTCCCAAAGGCCTTCAGGGCTTGAGCGACCAGCTCCTCGTCGTAAACAGCGGATCCGACTATGCCAGCAAATTCTGCAGCTTGTTGGGTAAGCCTTTGAATCATAACATCTAACATTGACGGGCCAAAGAACATGTCGTCAATGCTCTCCGCCACCGACCGATAAACGGATCGAACAAGGTTTTTCCCTGAAAAGCTGGAAATTCCTTTGGGTACACCCTCTTGGACTTCGGACGCCATAAAGGGCGAGTCTCGGGAGAGAAATGCGCGAAGTTCATTACTTTCGCAGACGACGGGTATGGCAATCAGATTCTGGCTGCGGTGAGCTTGCGAAGGAAGTAACCTCTTGTAAGCTCCTCACCTGCATATATTTCTCGAGGGCTTGTCTCCTAGTGTCTACGAAACTGCCGGATAGGGAAGTAACAAGACGCTTGCCTGGAAAATCGAGACCCTTGACAAGCGTGTACCGATCGCGCAGTTTGTTGTGCATCCTCAGGAACTCGTTGTATCTCCTTGCAACAACCCACCCAGAGGCAAACGTTCCGTCAGGTGCAAGCTGCTGGACCTCAACGAGATATCGCACTATGGATTTTCCTTCCTCTTCTCCTACTGTTGAGCTAACGATGGAAACCTTCGTTCGATGAGAAATGAGACGATTCGCAGACTCTTGCTGTTCATATTGGGATTTCTGGAAACGCAACTCTCGAAGTTCGCGGCTCATGGACGACTTGGCTTTTTGAAGCAAGCGCAGTTCTTGAGTGTCGCCTGTTAGTTCTGCTTTCTTGATGAGTGTGTCGAGCATGACATCGTGAGCCTCTAGTTTGGTGATCTTGTCACCGAGGCGTGTGATTTCGTATGAGAGTTGAAGGTCTCCAGGTCCAGCTAGTTGAAAGGATCCCTGTTCAGTATCCACAGAACCCTCAGCTCTATCGTCGCCATCTTCGTCCATCAAATCATCTTCCTCATCTCCAAAAATACCCTTCTTGTTTTCAAGTGAAGGTGTACTGAGGTGGAGATTCCAACCTTTATCTTGGTTTCGAGGGAGGAAACTTTGGGGATATTGCTCAGTGGCAATGATGTCCGTCAGTGCAGCCTGGATGGCCTCCATCCGTTCTGCCTCATCTGCGCTCCGGGGATCTTCAGGATCGTCGAAGAGAGGTGCCCTGAATGTGTCTGACGATGAATCTGAAACTGGGGACATGAGCACATCAATGTTGGTCCGTGAGGCAGCGGGTGGGCTCGTCCGTGAAGTTTCTGCGTGCTGAAATGAAGAGCTCAGGGAAGGAGAAGATTCAGAGCGGAAGGTGTGGAGAGATCCAGTGACAGGACGACGTGCCGCAGGCAGCGGTGGGGGTGACATTGAACGTCCTGAGATACGAGCTGTGGGGGGTTCCATCGATTTAGTACTAGTCCGGTTGATGTCCTCGACTATTCGGAACCATAGCTCGGATCTCTGAAGGTCCTCAAAGTCATGTTCCATTGCCTGCTGAACCTGTCTCTGTGCCAACATGACGCTACGACGAACTTTCCTGTCCTCCAAAGGCCCAAGAAAGGTCTCGCTTTGTGCGCAGGAGCGTATATTATCGATGAACTTCTTGGAAATCGATGATAAGGCAGGGTGGGGTGGGGTGACGGAGAAGTAAAGGTCGTTGATCATCGAAATGTCCTCTTTAAGCGTTGAGGAACTCGAAGGATCCTGTATGGGGTCATCCTCATCCCCAGACGAGCTTGAGTCTATTGACTCCAGTGGGTTTTTGAAGCTTTCTACTGTCAGCCAAAACTGAACGAGGAGGGAGCGGTGGCGACGATCCATAAACTCCATGAGGTAGGAGAGTGATGTTGGATTGCTCAAGACATCACGTAAAGTGACTTGAGTCCGCGGACCAGACTCTGATGAGGCAGCTGTCTTCTACGATTCTCTGCATGAGCAGAAGTCAAAAATTGCATGGAGCGGCTTACCGAATCTTCGCCACCCAGGACTACTATGCGCTGTTCGACAGTCCGCTTGGCAGTATAAAGTCTGTCGAGGAAAGCCACTACGTCTTCAGTCTTCTCGCCACTTATCCATTCTTCCTTGTCGTGATTAGCTGATGCAAACCCGTTAAAATAAAATGCAGTAAACCACATGAATAAGCTAACCAAGAAGTAACCTCGTCCTCCGAATTTCCCCCATGATATCGTTCTTCAGGCGACGAGCATCCAACAGCGACGAACAACGATTGATGCTTCGGAGGAACGACTCGAACTGTCGCATATCTGTTCTAATCGTGATAGTGTCTCCAGGTGAAATTGTGGAAGGAACACGACTGTGCCGGTGGGGCGACTGTGCTTCCAAAACATTCCTCACTTTAGAGATGAGTTTTCTGTACATGTGTGATTAAAAGTGGAACAAAAAGCCCGAGCATTTTCACGACATACTGCTGGTGTATTGCGGCGCCTGCCTATGTGGATGTTAATGAATGGACTAGCACTGGACTTGTTGACATACCACTTGCTCGATCATCCGGTTCCAGAAATCTGGATCGGTCACCATATCCATGATGGGATATAGCACCGTGCATACCAGGATTTCTCTAACAACTATTTTCAGAGCCTTGCTCTGAGCCTCCTGCTCGGGAAGAATGTGCGAGAGCACCCGTTCCGCAGTTGTTCTGAGGTGTATTTCCTCGTTCTGTTTCGTGAATGTGGAAGACAGATTCTCCACGGCAGGATGTAATTTGCCACCCTTGCCCGCGTACCTACTGGCCAACAGCATATCCAACTCCTCAGATTGCGTAAGACGACGTTCTAGGGCTGCACCGCGAAGTGCGACCTCTGATTGACGGAATTGCTCGATATGTGCAGTAACTTTAGGCAAAATTCGCTTCACTAGGAGAGCAGAAAGGTCAATAGTTTCTGTTCTCTGTAGAAACCGCTCAAAGGAATCATGAAGTATCGAGGAAACTGCCGTAGGAAAGGAAGGGGAAGATGATATATCCTTGTACCAGGTGAGCACGAAGTCGCGCACGGCGAAAATCATGATATCATTGAGGGTAGACGACACGACAGGTAGATCAGGGCATAGTGGAGACAAGGATTGTGGAGTTTTCTGAGACCAATGAGAACGAGTAAGGACAGCCTGCCATGCTGCGGGAGTTGAGAACGCAAGGGGTCTAGCTGCATGTGCGAGCGCATTCCTATGCGATGTCTGCTTGTCTAAGGCCACTCCAACAAGTATGTTGGCGACAAAACACGACAACGCCACGGAAAGGACGATCACAGGAGAAATGAGGATGAGAGATAATGGTGACGAAAACGCGCGCGTGAGCACAGGAAATACTACAGCGAGAAAGGCAACAGCCAAGGTAGACCTGGTGCTAATGAGTGAGTGCATGTCATGGCGAAGTTTGTACATCACTGTCGGCTAGAACAGAATCGTTAAGCGTCAGAGTCTCGACACAGTGGTGTGGTTGTCAAGTGTTAACTCACTTCAAAGGATTTGAGCAGCACTCGCCATGGACGTTGTGGACTCGCCCTCTTGAGTTGGAGAAGCGTGAACGTGCAGCTTGTGTCCTATTCGGGCTGAGGTACACTTGACAGTGTAACTGTGTAAGTCACTCCCGGATGCCCGGGCCGGGCTTAAGTAGGTATAAGTTTTCTGCCTCTTCCTCTTTCTTACGCTGCACCTGAGCGCTGCATCCAGCGACTGGCACTCAGCCCTCAGGTATGACTTCTCCTTCTACTCATCGGCCCCTTTCTACGTTCGAGAGTTTTATTTGCGGTGGACTGGCGGCATCCATGGCCGTTACCGTCACCAATCCTGCAGAAGTAGCCAAGACGCGCATGCAACTCCAAGGTATATTGCGTAGCGTGAGTAATGAACCATTTTATGCTTACACTCAGGCAGGTGAGCTTGCAAAAGCTGGAGGCAAAAAACTCTATAAGAACGTGTTGGATGTTCTGGCGAAGACTTGGAGGAATGAAGGCATCCGGGGCTTGCAAAGAGGACTCGGACCAGCGGTGTGTAAAACCATCTATCATTCATTTCCTATTGTCTGATAGTTTTTCAGTACGTTTACCAGGTTAGATATCAAAAAAATTAGGATACTGTCTCTCAAGTAATGTTGTTACATTGTACAGATACTTTTGAATGGATCACGTCTAGGTATGTGACTTAGCCTTCCGCTTTTCAGACCTGAACCTAAGCGCTGCAGGGTTTTACGAGCCATTACGGCGATCCATCAACAACTCAATAGGTAGACCTGGTACCGATCAAATACCATGGACTTCTATTGTAGCTGGTGCAGCAAGTGGTGCAGCAGGGGGTACGCAGTGAGTTAAGACACCCCGTAATTTCTGATTCCCTTTTTATCAGCCTCGCTCGGAAACCCGCTCTTTCTGATAAAAGCACGGATGCAGGTATGTATGACACGGCCTCCCTTTATTCGACTCATCGATGACCGCCCTGCCAGGCATACTCTCCTGTATTGCCAGTTGGCGCACAACATTCCTACAAGAACTCCTTCGACGCACTAGCTACTATCTTCAGGACGGAAAAATTTAGTGGTCTGATACGTGGTATGGATGCAGCCATTCTACGGACAGCCATGGGATCTTCGGTGCAGTTGCCTACGTACAAATGGACTAAAAACCAACTTAGCTCGAATGGACTGTTGCCTTCGAACAGCATATTGACCTACCTCGCTAGTTCCTCCGTGTCTGGAGTTTGCGTGGTGTGTTATTGCTTAATTCAAGTAACCAACAAACCACAGCCTGACACTTCGTAGTGTATTGTTATGCAGCCTGCTGACACGGTCAGTCGATTGCGTGCTTCAATCTGCAGTTGACATTCTGAATTCATGTATTTCCATGTCCCCTCATATCCAGGCCCTTACCCGAGTGTATAACCAACCGACTACACGCTCCTCCAATGGTCGTCTAGTAGGAGCACTGTATAAGAATCCCATTGACTGTCTCTGGAAGACATTCAAAACCGAAGGTGTGTTCGGATGGTACAAGGGTACGTAGCAATATGCAAATCCCGACAAAGCTTTTACAAAACAAAAAAAACGCTTTTAGGTTCAACTGCACAGTTTCTTCGTGTCGCGCCTCATACGTGAGTTATTTTTGGCTTACAGAATGTATCCTTCTGAATATCCGCTCATAGCATTATTACCCTTACGGCGAATGATATTATCCTAGGGCTGTATAAGGACATCCGTGACCGCAGATCATGACCTCAACTTAATATCTTTTATCATTCATGCTGAGTAAAAGCCAACGGATGTCTGAGTACGACGGATGACTGTCCACACTACATCGTCACGCGTGGCGAGCGCGATAACTTGTGATATAAACCTAGTTTTCACTGGTGGAGGACAATTTCTGTCTCTATTCCCGTTGTCTCAAGATAACTTTCCTCGTCATCACAATTTTCCTGCCCGAAGCATCGAAGACTCTGTACTCTTCACAAGACAATTGGAAGAAGCATCTGCACTCTTTCCGGCAACACAATATCGTGGTAGATTCGGATTGCGCAGTATGACCGCAAAGTCGGCGGGGACTTCCCTTGTGCCAAGATACAAATGAAAACTCGTCAGACTGTCCTTCAAAGTCCATTCAGTTACAATATCTCTAATGTCTTGATTCCCATCATACTGCGAACAGAAGTCTTGTCTCTGACTTCTGCGATAATGTCGTGATCCGCTGCAACTCTTTTGTACTCTCCGCCGCGCTGCTGCGCTAATAGAAACGCGCCGAAAGGCCGTCCAAGGCGGACAATCAATCGCAACGCTCTCGAGTGAGACTCCAAATCAACCGGCGGTTCAGTTTCTCCATGGGTCTCGTGGGGTGAATCGTATATATCAGGCCCAGGCAAGGACGAGCTTTCTTCCACACTTTGATCCGTAAAGTCTGGCATTTCAAGAAGATGACGATTCCATGGACGAACAAGCAAGAATGTCTGCCTAATGGGCCTTGTGCGAGAGAATTGGATCAGCCTATCTTCCGTGGTGATTTCCATGTCTCGAAGCCCGTCTGCCTTGATTTCATATGTGGGATATGTCTCCTGGCTTTGAGGACGGCGCCTGATTTCCGTGACAGTGAATGGGATACAAGGCAGGTGCAACCGGCGGTGCGCAAATCGGGGAGCCTTGTAGTACTCAAGTATAGAGTACAAGCTCAAAGCCAACTCTACAACCCCGGGCGCAGAATCTCGCAGCGAAGAGATAGTTGTCTGCATCTCTTCTTCAGATAGAGATGACTGCGTGAATGGCGGATTTTCGTATGCAGTGATGTCAGCTGGTAGACAGCTATTGAATTCAGATGACCTTCCGACCCAGTCCAGGGCAGAGATGTCACCCGACTGAGCGACAATCTCCTCCAGGAGCCGCCCAAGCGCATTTTGCCTCCTCTCGCCGTAAATTATAGGCAGATGGACGCTGAAGATGCCAAACAACGAGTATGCGATGTCTTCCTGCAATGTGGTGATGCGCGTCGACGCCCATCGGAGTTTCTCTCGGGCGTCTGTCACACCTGGAGTGAAGGTGATGAGTGCCCCTAAATCTATGCCTGTCGCATCCTCCAACTCTTGCATGATCGCACGGGACTGCTTGTGGTTGGAAGAGCGATCGTCAAGATATGGGGTCCAATCATTCTGGTAGAAGAGAATAACTTTAGGAGCCAAAAATTCTGGGACAGTCCAGCCCCGCGTGTTCCAAACGCTTCTTGCCAATGCGCCAGGGTTTGACGAAGGCGGAACATCCGATAGGTAAACGATTGTCAGTGCTGAGTGGCGATACCAGACAAACATGGAATTGAGTGATTTTTGGAGCTCGACGTTGCTATTCTGGTCGATGCAACACGTATCAATCCAAGCCCAGCGAAACCCTATACCACGAGCGACTGTGCAGAACGACTGCAGCTTTATAATGCCGCCGACTTGAAGTGGATTATTCAAATTATACACGGTCTTGTCCTGGATGTCGTGCAGCTGCGGTTCCTTCGAACTCCCTTCCCACCTATGCGACAGCATGACGCAACGGAAGTACTTCCCTACCACTTCTGTGATGTGGTCCGTTTGAAGATCTGCGTGCTTCATTGTTAACGACAAAAGCTTCTTGTACTTTGGGCTCGTTGTGAACTCATGTATTTGTGCCGCTCGATCGCATAAGCGGCCAGTACGGGTGTGAAGTAGTCGAAGGGGGGCGTTCTCGAGTTGACCGTTGATGGCCTTTAGAATAGCATCTTCTGCTTCGGATGGGGTGAGATACTGTTGGCGCAACTCTGGAGAGGGGGTCAGGGATTTCAACGCATATGTTATTCGGTCCTTACTTCTTATTTGCGCATCGGGGCCTTCGTCCAACTTGGAGAGCATGGTTTTGAACGCCTCGCTTGCTTCATCATAGCGTCCTGCGCCATGTAGCGCTGCACGCTCGAGCTCATACCCAAAATACATCGAAGGCTTAAGTTCGATGACCTATGTATCAGCTGCATGAGTACAATCTACGAATAGATAGATTCCATCCTACCTTTTGCGCATCGAGAAGCGCTTCCGCCCATTCCCTTTTCTCCAACTTCGCCCTACAGCGGCTTGCAAAGATAATATCGGTTGCAGAACCTAAGTCAATCACCGCCGAATATAAGTCAATAGCTCTGTCGTAATTTTTCTCAGAAAGGGCTTTATCTCCGTCGCCAGCATAGACCGAGCTCCATTCTTGCTTGAAAACTGAGTCAAATGCAGGTCAGAATTATAGCCTGGGTATATTAATGAAGACTTGCCGGTTGACCAACCAAGGCAACTGGCCTTCATAGTCTCGTCACTCATATCCATCATGTATCGGTACGATTCGAGGGCTTCTCCAGGTCTCTCTGCAAAAAGGAGTGCATCGCACCGATGCTTGTTTGCAGTTTGCCACAAGGTCTTCAGCTCCCACCCAAAGAGCTGCAAAAAGTAAGCAGTTGCTATGAAAAGTATTTTCAGCAGCACCATCAACGTACCACCACGAAATCCTCATATATGGTATGGATGGCCCATTTGGATGATACAGCACTAGTCTCAACAGCGACAGTGAAGTGGTCAATAGCCTCTTCGTGACGCCCGCTATCCCATGCGTTGACTCCAAGTTCCAAGCATAAATATGCCTGATGTGTAAAGTTAATAAATTTACGAATTGAGTGAATGGTACTCACTTTCACGATACGACATGCATGAGTATCGGAATGTGGACAAGCACCTGCCAGGTCTTGGACGCGTGATATTGCGTCCTCATGTTGATTTGCATTAAAAAGTGCAATGGCCTGAAAACTGTAATGAAGTAGAGAGAATGTGGTTAAGTTTTGACCTACCTTGACCAGGAGAAGAAAATGAATGGTCTTTGAATCTTCGTTCGTGAACATGGACGCGAGGTCAAATGCTTTCATCGCGTCCTGGACCTGTTCTTGTCCGCAGAGGGCGATACCTTTGGCGATATAGCCTGTCAATGAGGGCTGGATGCTGAGGGACTATGTGACCATGTAAATTAAGAGGTCAGAATGAGTCAATGTATCTCACCTTGTGTGCGTCCTGAAGCGCGTGGTCCCAGTCGGATTTTCGCCCCATAAGAATTGCGCGATTGGCATAAAAGCTGTAATTGTCTGGGTCGGCTTCAATCTCTTGTGCTAGCAGCTCCTCAGCAGGGAGAAAGTCCCCAGATATGCATGCATTGCGGACTGTCGTATTTATAGCTAGGATCTGCCCGAAGCATGCTCATTCCATTAGAAGGTATAAAATTATAAGAGTCAAGGGTGTAGACATGCCTTTGAATCAGAGTCTTGAGCCTTAGCATTAAAAAAAATGAGATAAGCTGATGAAGACACGGTGAATCAAGGGGAACCTACAGCACCCCCGCGCAAGGCGTCCTTTGGTACTGCCCACTCTGAAACCTTCTTGTCGTAACCGCCGCCAAGGATGTGCTTGCCATCTATGGAGAATGTGGCAGAGAACACTTCGTCTGAGTGCTTGAGCTTGAATGAGGCGATTGTACGTCGATCCGAAAGACTCCAGAGGCGGACACTTTTGTCACGAGACACGGAGGCGACGAGGGTTCCAGAAGAATTCACGACAATGTCTCTGATATCGCTGGCATGGCCGTTCCATGGTTCGCCGACCTGTTTCCAGGTGGACGAATCCCACTCCCTTATAGTGGGATCATCATAAGAGCCCGCTGAGAGCAGTCGCGTGCCGTCAGGGATCCAGGCGAGGGATAAATTGGGACTGATCGCCGGAACTGCATTAAGGTTTGCGATGCATTCCCTTGTACCTGGTTTCCATATTTGGATACCTTTTCCCGCGGCTATGGCAAGAAGTTCGCCCGATGGTGAAAAACGGACGCAGTGGACTGGAGCCCCGCAATCGATTAGGTCTCCTTCTAGCTGCCTCGTTTCTGAGCTCCACAGCTTCGTCGTCCAGTCAGATGAGCTCGTCGCCACTACTTTTCCATCAGGAGAAAAGTTCACCGACGAAATCCATGTAGTGTGGGCTTTGATGGCTTGCGTGAGCCGTTCGCCACTGTCCCCCTGCCAGAAGATGAGCTCTCCATTCTCATCACCGCTTGCTATCAATTTCCCGTCTCGTGATATCGCCACTCCCCACACCCAGTCTCGATGCCCCTCCATTGTCTTCGTTACAACGCCGTCCTTCAAGTTCCATAGACGAAGCGTCCTTCCTGACGTCACCATACGCTGTCCATCAAGGAAGACCGCAACTGCGAGTACGGATTCTTCACCACCTTCAAATGCTCGAACGGGTGTGCTGGGTGGAAGGATGTGCTGCGCTGCGTCTTCTGCCATTTCGTGCAGCTTGATGGTTGTTGAGCACGAGGTGCTTTATTGAACACGGCCGCGGTTCAACGCTGTGAGGCAGGATGGAAGCGGTGGCGAGTGCAATGTACCCCTACAGCTCGCAGGAAGTCTCACAGTTCACACAGCTTACTAGACGCCCAGGGCCTGAAGGCCGAGGCTATTCTCAGAATGATCTACGTTATTATATATGTCTTGCTCGACCATTCAACCCCATGCCTCTATTCATGATTCCAATTTTGTGATACTTCTTACTATATTAACCTCCCGGCCACCATCGAGTCTAGATGGCAGTAGTGCTGTCGAATCATCATTAGTGCCTCTATCTCATCTGCCAAAGGTATTGTTTTCACCAAACTCGGATGCTTTTAAGTCAAGGCACAGCCCCCTCGTTCATTCCGTCGATTTCTACAGGTCGTTCGTCCCCCTAATCCGCGACGAACGGAGACTGATGGGGCGGGCGGGAGGTCAGGGGGAGTGTGGAAAACCGACTCCGCAGACAAAAAAATATTACGTGTCCCTGGGACTGCTAAAGCTTATCCCAGATTCAGGAGAGGTGAGTATAGATTTTGGTTTTGCTGCCTTGACGTGGCATTGAGGCACAGCTAGGTGACCTCGCCCTTGTTGCGCCACCAAATACGTCGCCACCGGCGTGTACCAGTACACCCCTCCACTCACAGCGCCTGGCCAGCCCCCGCCTATGCATCCGCAGTCCTCCTCGGGCACTGCACCCTTTTTGTCAAAGGCTGTCAGAGTACTTATTAGACGAGATATCACACAGTCCGTAAGTCATCGTGCGAGGTGGCTGTCATAAAATCTCCCCGCGCGAGAAGCGAGAAGGAATGCCGTTTCCTAACAGAATCACGTGCTTATTTTACTAGGGTCGAGCACCACTACATGTCTGCTATCACTGATCCTTAATATTTAAAGAGATGAAACCCACACGTCCGTGACAGCAACTACTAGAACGGGAATGCTTGGATTTTGTAAGCCTAAAGTGCGGAGATTTGAGCGTCACAACATGTGTTGACAGCCTTCGAATCTCGATAAGCCTAAAATGATGCATAGGGCGATGAGTAACTGAATGGCGCGGGCCCAGCATTCTGAAACGTGCTGTGACGGTTGAACACAGGACAACAATATATAATACAGGCGTTGCGAACTGGCTGCGATTGGTCCTGCAAGATGTCGCACAAACTTGGAAACCTGACTTACTTGGCTTGTTACTAGCTTGATAGCATATCTCGTATAACTAGAGCGCTAGCCCCTGCGGTGTGGGTGAATGCAAAGGCAGTTGTTCGTGATGGCCACCTTGCTCTGAATGTGGACTTGTGTGGTCAAGTCAATCTAATTTCAGGCTATTGTTCTGTGATAATACACAATTTAACATTCAGTGTGTGTATTTACATGTGGAGGTCAAGTCACAAACACTTTCTGGTCTCATTGCTTATTATTTTGCACGATCTCGACCAGATACTAACGACTGGGTACCATGTCTCCCCGACGAAGTGCCCGTGCATTAAAGCCAACATCGTCCGGAATGAATGAAGCGCCCCTAGGCATCCGTCATGGTACGCGCACAACCAAGAACCTAAACCCGGCTTCATGCCCAGGGAAACTCGATACCGACGAAGCAACACTCCGCAATCTATCCCGTGCAGAGCTACAAAAGCTTGCTAAAGTGCGTCTCGCGCTTCTTGTTATGGATGCCTCAGACATTGATTTGAAACAGGAAAACAAGGTGAAGGCCAACATGAAGAGCGAGTCGATCATCGCAGAGCTTGTGAAGCTCTGCGAGGTAGTTCCGGTACAGTAGGTCCCCCGCGTCATGCTCAACAAAGTAAACTGTACTGACAATCACTCAGTCAAGATGATGAAAGCGACAAGCCTCTCAGGAAGAAGTCGATAACTAGCCTGCACGACCAGCCCGAGGTCGCCACTTCTTGGTCACCGCAAAGAGCAACGGAGGAAACTCCTGCAGCTGGTTGCTCAATACAAATCATGGATGCAACAGTGGATGCAGGTTGTGAGTGTCATGCACTACGTCACAGTGCAAGAAACCTAACACTAGCCAGTGGATCATTCCCTGACTCAGGACGGTTGTCAAAAATCTGCACTGGCAACAGAAAATACTGCTCCGACCATAGCATGCGGAAATGCCGCTGACATCACTACTGAAAATTCAGAAGGAACGTTGCAAGGACCTTCAGCAGTGCTAGAAAGTCAAACTGGCCACCCACCTCCAGAAGATGACACCAGTGACTCGGGATCAGACTTGTCATATGCAAGTAAGCACGACCGCTATGAGTCCCCCGTCAGTTCGCGTGCAGGAACACCGCCGCTCGAAGAACCGATGATGCTCGAGCGGGTGGTGAATATCATGAACCAGATCGCAGCCGACGATCAACGCATTCTCTCCCAGATTGCTGCTCTCCGTGAAAGAGCAGCAATGCTGCAAGAACAAGCAAAGAAAGCAAGGGATGTTGTGCGTGGGGAGCAGGGACGACGTGTGAGACTGGAGGCATACTTCACGTACTGGAGGGAGATGGAGCCCGAATGGCCGAAAGGATGGTTATACGAAGAAGGCGAGGAAGGACAGCACCGGACAGAGCAGAATCCGGCCATGATACCGTCGTATGTGCTCCGTCTGTCCGTGACTTCATCGTCTTCCTAACCATTTAATAGTTCATAGCGTACCATCAGCAGGCATGTCAGGCCGCTCACTTTGCCGTTCGATGAGAAGGATGCGCCATGAGCTCCCGTTCACACTCACTTGTGCTGCTCCTAGTAGAGATGTTGTTTTTGTCCTTTTTGGTCTATATATATGCATGATCACTCACCAATTGGCAAATACTGGTCTACTAGAATAGCATATGCCCCCGTTGCCTCTGGACGGGGCCGGCCAGTCTGATCATGCTATGTAAGATGCTCAGCTGGTGTCAGAACAAAGGAAGGGAAACCTTGATCCCTCAAACCCCCTAGTACTAGGAGCTTCTCCGTTCCGCTTCAATGGCGTGAACCGTAGGGCATCATTCTTGCAGTTATAATCTCAGTTCATTTGTATATTCCTGGAGGACTGGAGAGGACTAAACGAAGGACGACGGTTACAAAGACCTTTATGACTCACGATAGCTCACAGTCGGCGTACATCTTTTCTATCTCGACATCAGGACGAGCTGGTTACCCTCTGATGTTTTCAAGTTTTTGATTCAAAGAGGTCTTTGTCTTCGAACACGAGGATTAGATACGTGCCAGTGGCCCAGTCATGCTATCAGCATATAGCCTTATTTTAAGCACCATGCAAGCGTTCAATCAACCAATCAGACGTTCAAAAGGATTGAACATTCGACGATCGATCAACTGTCTCACTCCGCCTCCGAGGTAATGCAAAATTATTGCAATGGATGATTGTGTATTCTGAGAAATGTGTCGAAACAGGGCAGAGGGTTCCAGACCGTGCACAAATGAAGCCTAAGTGACTTTACATAAGTAACTTGCAACCAAAAAATTTGAACCCGACCCGGATTGAACGGATGACCTTATGGATGCCACTAGTGCTGGAATCATACGCGCTACCACTGCGCCACGGGTTCATGTAAGAATCCTTTCACCACATTTATATGGATAGTGACGCTGTGGGAACTAAGTTACTTAGACCCGTCAAGTTGGCTACTATTTTACTAACAAGTTCCTCGTGCTCAGTCCCACTTCTACATACATACAACCACGTTACTGAGCGCAACTTGACGGTCATCTGCGAGAGCTAGCCACAACAAATGCCATTATATCCCAGTCTACTAAGTACTACACGCTACGCGATGTCGTCAGAATCGACCAGTCACGGCAGCCTTTTCCATCTAGTGCTTTTTGTGGTGGCAAGGTATACTTCAGATCCAGGACCACGTTGCATCCAGGCAGACATTTGCTTTGGCATTAAGTTTGTGACCTAGCAATTCGTGAGCCGAGAGTCCTGCTCCTTGAAAAAAAGGAACTCACGAGGAACCTCTGGCCCACTTTGAAGTCCCCTGCATTAGATCCTTCAGCGATTGACAAGTTGAGCACATCCCAGACGGTTAACTGTGCCTGGCGAATATCCTTGCCGCTTCGTGTGCCTGGATATGCGTCCTTCACGATAATAACACGGAAATTCCGTACTGCTCGAGGAGGGCATTTGCTCTGTGGAGCACTCAGCGGATAACCCTTTCATGCAAGCGTCAAAGTTACCTGTAATTCTCGCTCGATCTCCTCTGCGACGGCCTCACGATCTCGGAGAAGCTTTTCTCTGATGAATGAGGCAAGATTGCCTGCTTCAACGCGGCTGAGCGGTGAGAGTATCACCTTGGCCTGATGAGTATCACTTTCCTCCAAGGATTCATATATGTCATCAAGATTGTCCGGCATTTCTGCAACAGCCCCTGAGTGCAGCACAACTTTGATTACGGTTGTCTCACCTGTGTTCTTGACATTGAAGTCGGGTCCTACACGTTGTTCAAGCCTCTCCGCATACCCTGTCATCAGTGACGCTCGTTTTTCAAGATCTGACCAGAGCTTTGATGCTGCGACTTCGCGCTTCCTCTGATAAAAACATGAGCATCAGACTTCGCGAAGAGCTCCTCGCCTCACGCCCCACCTTCCACCGTTCGCTCAGGCCATTCTCTTCCTTGGCACTACGAGGACCCTCCGTACGCTTGCCGTTTTCGTCTTCGATGAACTCGACATATGCAATAGGATGAAACTTTAAGCAAGAGTCAGCTATGCCTCGGCGCTACATGATCATCGTCACCTTGATGACTTCCACAGCTACAACAGCCACGTTTCCACCGTCCGGTGTCAGGCTGTTGAGTGTCGCAATGAACGGACTCCGCTGGAACCCAAGCTTTGCGTGCCAAGGAGCCATATGGGACGAGTTGCCTGTCAGTACCAGGACATTTGATTCATATGCCTCGAGGACTTCCTGTCCGTCTTTGCGCTCTGCCGAGAGCTATATGACAAGTCAACCAATGCCAAGATGCAAAGTAATCTAGTTACCTTGGCTCCGGTAACAGCGATTTTCCTCCCGACCTTGATATGACCCTTACGGATCGCTCTGGCAAGGGGTTGATCTACCCTCGCGCGCAGTCTATACCATCCGTCTGTCACCTCCAACTCGGGATATGATGGAGCGGAGAAACCATCTTCATCTTCTCCAGCTGATGGCCAAGTCACATTTGACACGCAGAGCACCATCGGGAATGCAGCAGGTGCATCCCTTGTAGTAATGAGCCGTAGTGGAGGTCGCGATGACCCATTCAAGTCTCGTTCGTATCTGGGTCGATGATCAGTCCCGGAAGAAAAGGGTATATGGATGGTGTAACCTATACAGCAGCTGGCGAATCACTTCGGGCCAGCACCATCGTTTGCTATCGGGATTAGATTCTGCTTCTGGTTCAAGTGCAACCATTCCAGCCAGCTTCCAGAGGATAAGCTGCCAGTGGTTGGTGACCCATTCCATGGTGGCCAACGAGCACCCTCTTGCATGGAGTTCCTCCAGAGCCATAGCAGGTCCGAGAGGCTTCGTATCGGAGGACTGGGAACCTTCGATTGGCGTGACAGTTGGTGTATGAAATGAGTAAAAGAGAGCGGTGCTTGGTGTTATCTGGCTTAGCTCTACGACATTTCTACAAAAATGGATTAGTAACCAGCTTTGAGGGGAAATCAACGACGGACATTCCCTGATCCACCAGCTCTTTGGTTGTGTAGGCCTGTGGTGTAAGGCCTGAAGTGGCAAGTGTCATCCTTCCTGCGGGAGGGACTGTAACAAGAGTGATAAGCAGTCAGATGGACCATCTCGATGAAGCACCTACCAAGGTTGAATACTTTGCCTGTGCCTTTGTCTCGCGCCTTATTGGCTGGCCTAGGTGATTGAGTCGCTAACGGCGGATACACGGGTCGTTGTAAGCTGGAACTTGGGGCAGCAAGCGGCCGTGTAGTTGATGCGGACAATTCTGGAGGCTGGATGCCTGGTTTGAAAGGGGTCACAAATTTGGGCTTGACCAAACCACCATGAAAATTTCGCGGTGTCAGACCTAGTGGTCGAAATCCACCTCCTGGTTTAACTGATGCTGATGGACGGATCGGCGTTGCTGGTACAGCAGGACTGCATGGAGGCATATGAGAAGGTGCAGGCGCAAAGCCCTGGCGATGAGGGTTGAGGGGAGAATTGAGATATGTAGCACTCCCCGCTCCTGCAAAAGGCTGTCGCGATGGTGCGGAGTTGATCAAAGGGGATTTGAACGCCTTTTGCTTTCCTTTGGTATCACTGACATCGAGCATTGGTGTGCGAAGTGTCGATCCAACTTCAAATGACTTGCGGGAAGCCATTGCAGGGGTTGGGGTATCTGGTACTTGAGAATTTTGTACTGCTCCAAGAACGGTGCGGCGAGGTGAGGACGGTTGTATAAAGGAAGCGGGTGCAAACCCTCCGGACTGTTGAGAGGAACCCGGATCATTAACCTCATCCTGCCACACCTTCATCTTTTCCTCGGCCTTGCGCAATGCAACGCTGGACGGGACGATAAGATTCCCTTTTCCAACTGACGTGAAACCTACGCTTGGGCTATGAATGGTGTTCGTATCGAAAATATTCTCTTTTGCAAGCCGAGATGAAGCAGGTTGAAAGCCTACGGATGAGGCAGAAGGCGCCGAGGTAAACCACGAGGAGAAATCGACTTCTGAAGGTGCCTCAGGCGAAGGCGAACGGCAGGTTCCATCTATATTCTCAACTGGCAAAGACGATGCAGATTTGAAGCCTAATGGCTGGATAACGGCAGATGCTTTGATAAAAGATGCACACACGGGTGCTCTGGATGCATCCGAACCAGCAGATGGGTTATTTGCGGAAGTAAACGGATTGTCGTCGCCTTGAACAGGTACGTCTTGTGATGAAAGCAGCTCCTGGTCGAACGAAGTGTCTGCAGCCTTGTGCTCACGAAATTCATTCGAGCCCATGTTGAGGTCAGTGAGGTGCGAGTTGGGGAGTGGTACAATATGAGCTGAAGAAACCTGCTGAGACAAGCGTGCGTCGATGGCATCAAAGGCGCTTATGTCTTCTTGACTCATATCGCCGAATTGTTCATCATAGGTTGGAGATGACATCCTCATCCTTTTCCTGACTGGAGAGGAACCTGAGAAGTTTCGGATGTTAAGCATGGAAGGGAAAGATGCGGAGCTCCCCACCTGGACTGTACATAGTCACTTGATCGTGTCAAGCTGAAGGGTCTGAAGACGTTGAGCGTTGGAGATGGAGTGGGCAAATGGCAATGCGATCTACATAGACGACGCGACGCGTTTCTTGGTCACGTGCACAAGATTGTATAAGCAGAAAACCAACGAGCTAGAAGCTAGACATCGGTCAAAATGTTGGCAATTTGGCAAGAGAACAACGCTGGCACGAAGCTGTTCTGATCTGCAGACATCATCGTGATCGGATTTAAAGAGTTCAGTGTCCTCTTTTCCTAGACCCCTTGACAACCCTGTTTGCAATTGCGTTCCGGTCTTTTCTCGAAGTAGTACAAGTATATGATACTTCTTATGCTCCCTTAGGATGAAGCAGCCTTGCAATAAATGATTTCGTTTCATCGTGATTGACATTGACCTCAGCTCGGGTGACTTTTGATTGCAAAAATACATATGCATACACCTGCTATTACAAAGTTGTGAATGCTTTTAGTAGACACACTGATCAGGCCATTAACCTCGGTGAGCCAAAGTCAATGACTTACACATCTCTTCCGTCTCTGAAAATTTGTTGCTGACTCCCTAGTTCTAGGCAACCTAGCTCAAATCCCTTCCGCGACCACAACGTTCTCAAAACATTACTTTCCTCAAGTTATTCATACCTTGCATCCCTCGCCGACCGCGCAGGTCCACCAGCACGACGTCTGGGGATCAAATACCTATGAACGGGACAAATATACATCCCAGTCAGAATGCAATAGGTTCCCGGGCAGCCAAGCCCCCTCCGACAGGTCTCGCTCCTTCTGCACCGACTACAGCGCCTCCTCTTCTTCCCAATCATGCCAATCCGCCCGGTACGAATCGAACAGCGCCACCCCACTCCAACAACACCGCTGTTAACGGTTCCTATACTCATAATCAGAAAGGCAAGAAGAAAAACGACACACCCGTTGATCCTGCTGCCATGTACGAGTCTCTCAAGAATAGGATCGCAGCGCTGGAGGAAGAGGAGGTGCTTGAGGAAGAGGAGGAGAGGATATTTGGTGCGTATGCAGTGATTCTCAGGTTCATACTCCACTCATGCGTGCATCAGCTGAAGAGGCTGTAAAGTCGGTGAAAGGCATGGAGGAGAATGCGATTCATGCAAAGTACATTGAGCTTGTGCGTTATTATTGGTATACCAGATATATGTGTTTCTTAACCCCGGAATTGCAGTTCGCAGAACTAAAACGATTGGAACGCGACCATGCAAAGGAAAAACAAAAGTTGGTTAAGGACAAGGATTCTGGTACGCGCGATTGGCACACCCTCTGCTCTATAATACTCATATTCCGCAAAGCAAAGACTCAATTGACGAAGGCCAATCAGACCAAAGTTAAAATGGAGAATTTGGCCCGGGAGCTTCAAAAGGTTAGTAGCTTTACAAGGCCCGATTTCATTCTCCTAACTGACTTCCGTGCAGGACAACAAGAGACTACGGGTATGCATTACTGAGCAGGAATGTTCATCCACTATGCTTACAGAGGCCTAGGAGGACAGTAAACGTCTAGCACAATGCGTAGATGAGGCACAAGGAGAGGTTTGTGTTATTTCGTCGACTAGTTGCAAGTGATGTAACTAACGCTGCCTCCAGATCCTGCAGATGAGAGCGGATATGGTGAAACGAGTCGACAAAGCCAAAATGCAGGACACCAAGTACCGCGAGATGCCCGACATCGTCGTGAAAGTTGTCTGCCGATATCGTGCCGAGCTCTTTTTCAAAATATCACGCAAGACTAAATTCTCCCGGTTATTTAATGCATGGACGGACAGAATGGAGGCGACGGGAGGGAAGAAGGACGAGGGGAAATCAGCGGTGAGCGGTAGGCAGATGAATGGCAGTGCCAAGTCAGAAGCCGCCAGTACGCACACCGCTGGGTCCACTGCGTCATCTTCCATGCAGTTCATCTTCTCTCACAATGGACGGACAATAGATGCTGATCAAACTCCGGAAGAGCAGGGTGTGGAAGACGGGGATGAGATCCTTGCGGTGGAGCTCATGGACCTTACCGAAGGACCGGCGTTGGATGACTGGGTGAGTGGTGACATGAATCACGTTAGAAACTGAGGAGAAGATGTATGCAATACAGGATGAGCTGCCAGAGTCTCGTCGTCAGCGGCTCAGGAAGAATTGGACAGATGATCCTCAAGAGTGAGTTTCCATGATTTGTTCGCTCGATCAACTGACTCTGTGAGTAGAGCTCGGCGATCATTAGAAGACATATTCGATGGCGTGTACGTATCCTCTTGTTTGTCGATGCCTGGCCACTAAGCTGTGACTCTAGAGTACGAGAACGACTAAAGGAAGTTCTCCGACAGTACGAGCTTCGTGAACGACATTTTGAATGCGTCATACGTTCAAAAGAGCTAGAGGTCCTCTTATCTCGCGCTCGAGCAGCAGAGCAGAAGCAACTGGCTGAGGTGGAGAAAGCTCGTGCAGACAGATCGGACGATGAGGTGATTGAAAGTTATTCCTGTCTAATGCACATTGCTTTGACACCAACTCAGAATCAACATCTCCGAAAGGAGCTAGAAGATTCACAAAACGGTCAAACGATGTTGATTGACAAGCTCATCACCTGTTGCAAGGAGGTGTGTGTGGTTGATGCCATGCATTGCAGCCCGTCTCGTGAATCTAACGTACTGACGCAGCCAAATGCCGAGCGGACACAACGCTTATTCGCCTCTCTTCGAGATGAGTTGGAAAAGCGGGGATCCAAACCTGCAGACGGTCCTGCAGGAGGTTGAAGCTCGTTATATTTATCGTTGTTTAGCTTTATTTCAGGGGAAACAAATCAAATACTGGTATCAAATGCGGGTGTACAAGTGAGGCGTATTGATCTGAAGTGTGAAAGAAGGCTGCCCATGTACCATGCGAAATAGTCGTACAAAAAGTCCCAAGCGTCCAAACTCGATCAGAAGTCCATGATGCTATGCTAAAGCGACTAGAAAAGAGCGTCCAGTTCCTCGATGTTTTCCACATAACCTGACCTGCTGAAGGTCTTGCCCTTCACTGACTCAAGGCCCTCGCCATCGTAGCTGACGCGCGGCGAGAGCTCAATCTCCGCACCATCTTTAACCTGAGCACCAGCCCTCTCCAAGAACCGCTTGTGCTGCGCAAGCAGATCGCGGCGGCTAGTGTCTGGGTCATCTGCACCAGTTCCGGGCGCATTTTTGAGCGGACTGAACTCCTCATTACGTGCAACTTCCAAGACAGCAAAGCGCTTCGTGAAGGGAAAGACGTCAAACACAAAGAGCTCGAGCTTCATGCCGTTGGGTTTGCTCGGCTTGACTGCCTCTCCTGTCTTCAGATCGATTGTGGGAATCTTCTTGCGAGCGATGTGGAATGCAAGGTCATCCTCGAAGGATTCGATGGACTTGAGATAACTCGTCGTATAGAAGTGGTTAGCGATGTTAGCGGCATTAAAAGCCAACTCGCCGGTCTTGGAGTTACGAAGCTCTGCTTGCTCTTTGGAGATCTCCGAGTACTCGACAACACTGAACTTGTCTCCCCTGCGTGCGACAACACCAACGGACTCTGAGGGTGAGGTCTTCGGGACTACTTTAGCAGCACAGTCAGCTTGCTTGGATATGCAGTAGCCTAGGAAGACGGGATCGGCGACCTTGACAAGGCAGTTGTCCACGCAATAGGCATGAACGTAGAGGATTCCTCGGCGAGTCAAGTCATCAAGAACCGTTGAACTGTCAGACTCTGATAGGGGTGTGCGAGTAGCAGCATACAGCCCGCCATTGCCGTCAGGAGCAACTGCAACACGCGTTGTGCTCTCGAGCATGATCTTGCCCTCTGCAGTTAGACAAGGAAGAGTGCCTAACGATGTCGGTTGGTCAGCATATATGAGCTGCAAGGAACGAAGATGTTACCTTGTTCGAAGAAGATGACGTTCTTTGAATCAAGTCCAAAGAAATTGTTGTTCGTGAAGAAGGATTCGGTCTCACGACGTGTCGGACCGCTGGTCATGACATACCACGGAATGATGACCGAACCTGCAGGCTTGCTACATTCCTTCTCTGCAACAACTTGAAGGCGAGCAATACGCTCAGCCTGGTACTGGAAGAGACTCTTGTGTGAAGGCAAGCCGATGTCGTAACAACCCTTGGGCGCTGAACTGCCCAAACGGGTGCCTTGGCCGCCTGCCATGAGGAGAACACCGACCTCCCCACGTGCGATGGCCTTGAGCCCCTCGCTGCGCCATTTCTTCTCGTTCGCAGGGTCATTGACGACAGACTCACAGGCGCCAACGGGGAGGGGTTCGATTGGCTCCGGATTAGCGGATTCCTTCTCAGTTGCGATAGCCTTCTTGTAGATCCTATTTACGCGTTCGACGTCAAGGTTTTCGAGTTGGCGGGTGAGAGAATCGCGCTCCAAGTTTGAAAGGCTTGACCAAAAAGTGAAGAGGTGATCATGGCCAGCAGACTGGTATTTGTGGCGGATATTATCAACGGCCATTCTAACTTGAGTAACGTATGAAACTTGTCTGGATGATGGACGAACGTGGCAACTTAAAGGCTTTGTGATGAGCTGGAGTTGCTATTTATTTGGGACGAGTAGCATTAACCGGTGCTAGCCGCGTACCGCAAAACGGCCTCTGTTGTCCATCCCACAGCCCTGACAACATAAGCCAGTGCCCAGCACCCAAGTTGAAAGGCGATTCTATCTTTTGCTTTCCACCATCAAAGATAG
This sequence comes from Rhizopogon vinicolor AM-OR11-026, assembly GCA_001658105.1. Classification (NCBI taxonomy): domain Eukaryota; kingdom Fungi; phylum Basidiomycota; class Agaricomycetes; order Boletales; family Rhizopogonaceae; genus Rhizopogon; species Rhizopogon vinicolor. The sequence goes on along the minus strand of KV448225.1, from coordinate 20,413 downwards.
GCGCCTGACAATGTCACATAATTCTAGGACAGAATTAGAACGAAGCATGGTGTCAGACGCCCAAAGCATCAGAAGCAAGTTATGTTCCTCGTCCTCAATGAGTCCAATTTTTGTGTAAAATTTCACCGTTCAAACGATTGCCTTCGTGCAGTTGATCAGGCGGTGATAACTGTGAGTAATAACACTTTCAGCCAATGAAGTATGTAACTTATGTGCTGATTGTATGCACTTTGCGTTATTCTATACGGAATTAATCGAAGAGGTTCTCAAACTCCATGCTTCCATCGTTGTCAGAGAGCGGGCCGATTTGAATTTTGCACACCTTGCAACCGAGCAAGGTCACACTAATCGAACTCACTAGTCTCGGGTTCAAATTTTCATATAAATTACAGGTGTCATGTAATAATACGCGATACCCCATTTTATTCTCCTCAGCATGCCTCTGCTGAGTCGTCTAGTCAGCCTTTCTGTGCTCGCGCTTTCCGCCATTCCATCCGTGCTGTCCTTCCAGCCAGGCTTTAGCTATGGTTCTCAAAAAGTACGGGGTGTCAATCTTGGCGGCTGGCTTGTCCTGGAGGTAAGGACTTGAATGCGACTTATTATGCCTTCTTCTAAGTTCTCATTGGTATCTAGCCTTGGATCACGCCGAGTATATTCAAGGACACTGGCAACAGCGACATCGTTGATGAGTGGACCTTCGGCCAGCTTCAGGACTACAACACCGCCAAGGCTGCCTTGCAAGACCATTGGAGTTCCTGGATCACCGAAAAAGACTTTGAAGCCATTGCAGCTGCAGGGTGCATTTTTATCCATACTCACCGAAATATCTCTTAAAGATTCCACAGCTTGAACCATGTCCGTCTGCCCATTGGCTACTGGGCATTTGAAGTTGGTGCAGGAGAACCATACATCACTGGTCAGCGAGATTATTTGAAGTCAGCCATCACCTGGGCATCGAACCACGGCCTCAAGCTCATCATTGACCTGCATGGTGCACCGGGTAGTCAGAACGGGTGAATACACTATCTCAACAACGTATTGCCGTGCTAATATTTCTTTCGTAGTTTTGATAATTCTGGTCATAAAATGTCATATCCCACGTGGCATTCTAATCAGACGAATGTCGATAGGACAAATGCGATTATTAAAACAATCATTTCTATGGTTGACTCACAGAGCGGGACAGTGCCGATCATCGCGCCACTCAATGAGTATGTTCTCTTCTCTATTGGTTCCACTTCCAGCTCAGCGTATTTTAGACCTGCAGGTTATGACGGTGATGACGTGCTCGAGGTCGTGAAGCAGTATTGGTATGACTCGTATGGGAACATCAGGCAAGGACTAAGCTCTCATTTCAATCTCAGCTATTAACGACCGGAACTTATAGATATCCTTACGGTTCATCTCAGCAAAGTAATACTGTGGAACTCATTCATGATGCATTCCAATCTCTGAGTTATTGGGACGGCTTTATGAGTTCGTCAGATTACCAGGGCGTTGCGATGGACACTCACATCTACCAGATGTTTTCGGACGAGGTCTGTACATTTTTGTTGCCCTATGACATTTTGTATTAACAACGTGAGCAGCAAGTTGCCTATGATTATTCCCAGCACATCCAAGATGCGTGCAGCCATGGATCTGACTTATCCGATTTTGACTTGTGGATAATTGTCGGCGAATGGACCCCTGCATCCACGGACTGCGCGACATGGTTGAATGGTCGCGGTGCTGGAGCACGCTACGATGGAAGCAAGTCTGGTGACTCTACTTACGTCGGCAGCTGTACGGGTAAAACCGGCAGTGCGTCGTCCTTTAGCTCAAGTTACAAGACTTTCATGCGCCAATACTGGGAGGCTCAAGTCATCTCCTATGAGAAAGGTGCTGGATGGATTCAATGGACCTGGAAGGCCGAAAACGCAGATGACTGGTCCTACCAGGCTGGGTTGGAGTATGGATGGATACCACAAGATCCCACTGACCTGGAATACCCGAGCATTTGCGATTGAGAAATGGAATGAGCATAAATATACCAAGGCACGCATCAAATATACCACAGATTTTTGTAGTAACTTACCTTCTTCCATTTACGAATAATTGAGCTTTACTTCGCTGTGCGCTGTCCTTCAAGCGGTCATGTCCACGATTATGGCAGTAATACAGTGTTATTCTGTGAAACTCGTGATTGAAGAGGGAAAGGTATCAATTACCGTACTCAGTCTAATAGTAATACGATATGATGGCTATCCCTGTATGGTATCCTTGGGTTAGCGGGCGTAACATATTCAGTAAACAGCTAACAAACGTTACATCACAATTTAGTTTTTCTACATAACCTACTTCAACAAGTTGGAGATAGGTCGGGTCTCAGAGTATAGACTCAACTTATCTCCAACTCTATACCAGACTCGAAGCCGAGAAGTAGTTCAATTCAACCTTCAGGTTGTCCATTCTGTGGAAGAAGTGGATCGCGCTCCGAGATAGTGGATATCATTGCGTTAAAAGAAACACTGGGACGCTAGACAAATTCAATAGAAGGAAGATGATGTTCCTTCTGTACTAGGCCGGGGCGGGTATGTACCGTGACCGAAGTGCCAGATGGTGCTCAGGCTGAAGTCATATTTGTCTGTTACAGCTCAAGACCCGCTCAAAGAGCATTGTGTGGTTCACGCGGCAAGCGCAGGACCCATGTGGTCCGTATTTGCCCAGGATGGGCACAGCTGGGCAGCTGCCTTGCTGCATATTCTATTCCTGGGACGTTCTCGCCCATCCACCCTCACGTGAAGCCACAATGCCCATATCATAACCTGCGATCAAATGTCTTACTTCTAATAGACATTAAGTATTCACCCCGTGCCAGCCCCGTACTGGCACTGTTTTCTAAAGTTGGGATCCGAATCGGTATCACTGGATCGGCAGCTGTGCACGAAATAGTCACTTCTGTGCTGAACACCTGCGGAGTTGGAGTGAGAGCACTTCTCGTAGATCGGCAGCCTTTCTATGACCTCGTTGGTCTGTCAAATACATCCGGGCCCGGGTTGGAGCACTCATAAAATGCTGAGACTGGCTCGATGCATGCACGTGCACTGCCAAGTTTCCAATGCAACGCTACGTGTATTTGGCCCTTGCTGGGGTGTCTCTGTTCCGCTCCGTGTCGTCTCAGGTCAATCCTGGCTTCCCGTATGGTTCTGAGAAGGTGCGAGGTGTCAACCTTGGAGGATGGCTCGTACTCGAGGTTAGTGTAATGACGTGAACGGTCATGGTCTCTAACTGATCCTTATGTTTGGATGTAGCCATGGATCACTCCCAGCATATTTGATAACACAGGAAATCCAGATATTGTCGATGAATGGACCTTCGGACAATACTACGACCGGGCCACAGCAACAAGTGTACTTCAAAACCACTGGAACACATGGATCACGGAGAGTGATTTTGCAGATATTGCGGCTGCCGGGTACATATACGTTTAGCTTGCAAGAGTTCACATCATTATTGTTGACTGACGTTGGCTGCAGATTGAACCATGTGAGACTACCTATAGGATACTGGGCCTTTGAAGTTGGCCCGGGGGAGCCATACATACAGGGCCAGCTGCCTTACCTTCAGAACGCTGTACAATGGGCCAGTCAATATGGACTCAAGGTGATAGTTGACCTTCATGGCGCTCCTGGAAGCCAAAACGGGTGCATAATCATTGTGGCACAGTGTCTCCTGACAGCTCACGCAATTCTGTAGGTTCGACAATTCTGGACAAAGGATGTTATATCCTACATGGCAGTCAAATCAGACGAACATTGCCCGGACAGATGCAATCATCAAACAGCTTGCTTCCATGTTTGCTGGTCAGGATAGTGTTGTTCCTATCATTGAGCCCCTTAACGAGTGAGCCCATCTAAAAGGACCGTCCCGAGGGAATGTGACGCTTTTTTAGGCCAGCTGGGTATGATTCAGGCGTTCTAGCACCTTTGACACAATATTACTACGACTCCTATGGAAACATCAGGTAGAATCATTGCCCATTCTCTAACTTGGAGAAGGGTAATAATGCACCATGCAGGTATCCATATGGCACATCTACGCAAAGTAACACCGTCGTTCTGCTCCATGATGCCTTTCAGTCCCTGAGTTACTGGGCCGGATTCGAGACCCCACCTAACTGGCAGGGGGTGGCGATGGATACACACATTTATCAGGTATTCTCCGACTCGGTATGTCCACGGTCAGGCAAATCTTCCAAGTCTCATGACGTGTTCCATGTTCTCGCAGGATGTCGCGATGTCTTGGCAGGAACATATTGATGCCGCATGTAGCACTCAATCCACTCTTGCCGGTTTCGACCTTTGGCTTATGGTTGGTGAATGGTCACCTGCTGCTACAGACTGCGCCACCTACCTCAATGGCAGGGGCATCGGGTCCCGCTACGACGGTTCCTATCCTGGTTCCACTTACGTTGGAAGCTGCACAGGGATTACCGGAAGCGCATCCACTTTTAGCTCGAGCTATAAGACCTTCCTCCGTCAGTACTGGGAAGCGCAGGTGATATCCTATGAGACAGTGGATGGGTGGATAATGTGGACGTGGAAGGCAGAGAATGCAGACGAATGGTCATACCAGGCTGGATTACAAAACGGCTGGATACCCTGGTCTCCTACTGACCTTGAATACCCCAACATTTGCGGATAGACGCACTCATTCATTCTATGCCTCACGAACTTGTACATTTGTCCGATTGTAGTGTATCGGTTTTTCAAGTATCATGTTCTCTAAGAATAGTGTCTATGTTGCATGTATGATAAAGCAATTCTGTTTCAATGACCGTTCATAAACATTAATTACCGAAAGCATGCAGTACTCGTGATGCCTACTTCATGCCCCTGCGACACCATATTTCCGAAGTGCTGCCTTCCAGTCTCCCACGTCCCCGCGCCCCATCGTCAGAATTGTGGCCTTGTTTCCGGACGCAGGTCCAAATAGTCTGGTAGCAACGCGGCGCACACACTCAGGAGTCACCTTATCTACTTCTGCAGTCATATCCGTGACGGGAATTTTCCGACCATGGACAAGGATCTAGCGCGAACGTGAGCATGTGAGCATTGTTATCGATGAACCCTTCGTACCTGTCGGCCAAGATCCTCCACCTCTACCGCTCGACTCTCGAGAGCCATCATCAGGCTCGATTTGAGCTGATTCTTGGCACGCTCGAGCTCAACTTGCGGTACAGATTGATATATAAGCATGCTAAGCTGATTGACTAGGTGAGGCAAGATTTGTGCAGGAGTGTTTCCTCTCTGGCCAGGGGCATTAGGGACAAATGAAGCGAATAGGCCGAAAAGTGAGGAGTCCTTATAGATGTGATGAAATGAAGCACAATGATCAATTTGGGTGTAGTGGTTCAGGATGTGTGTGTATAGTCGGGAGTACATGCCCTTGCCAGGGCCACCTATAAGAGATTAGATAAAGCTCGCGACGTGGAAAAGTCGTAAATACTCACCGGCTGAGAAACTTCCACCACCTCCAAGGAGGACTTGGATGGTGGCAAGGGCATAGATATCATCGTCGTGAATACCTACACCCTCAAAGGCTAAGTAGAGTTGATCGAACTCTGTCGTTTCCGGGATGTGACGCACTCCACCCACATAATTGGAATGGGGATTCAGTGGAGAAGGTGGAGGCTCGGTGGAAGATGATGTAGGGTACAGATATGTCGATGCGGCGCGAGTTAGTGACTTATAGAGTGAGGGTGAGGACGAGGGAAGTAAGTGAGGTGGTATATTTTGAGTAGCTGATGGTTGAAGCAACGAAACAGATGGTGTGGGCGCAGACTTGAGGGACGAGAAGTATTTATCGGCCAATTCTACTAGCCGTTCATGGTGCATCCCAGCACCAGCAATCACCATCATCTCCGGGCGGTACCAGTTCGTGATACAGTCACGAAGTAGGTCTCCGGTAATCGCGTCTATTCTCTCTTCTGGGCACAAGAGGGGATTGCCAAGTGTTTTCCCGCCGTATGCAACCTCATGCAAGATCTCTGGTAGAATCATCTCGGGCTTCTGATTAATTTCGCGAATCTCGTAACGAGCGGCATCTCTCTGGACGTCGAGCTCCTCCGGTAGAAATTCAGAATTCAGAATGGTATCTGATATTAGGGAAAGGGCGAGAGGCGTGGCTTGGTCAAAGTTGGACGATTGGTACATGATGGACTCGCGCGACGAAGAGCACATGATTTGGCCACCTAGTTTGTCGATTGCGGAGGCCATATCTTCTGTAGAGCGGGAGCCGGTGGTCTGAGTAATATACATAGTCGTTAATATTAGCAATAAGGCATATCGCTTGAAACTACCTTGAAGGCCATCCTGTCCAAGAAATGGCTAACGCCCGAGGTCAACGAGTCTTCATACCTGGACCCTGCATCTACATAGAGTCCAACGGACGAAAAATGCCCGGGAGTCGACTCAGTAGCAACTCTGATTTTGTTGGGGAGAGTAGTGATCTGTAAGGGAGGCTGGACTGCTTGAGAGAATTGACGTTGGCTGCGACGGACGAGCGACGTTGTTGCCCTACGCATGATGGTTAAGACTTGAGAGAAATATTGCCGCGGATACGAACAACATAAGCCGGCAAAACCATTACGTATTAAAGGACCAAAAAAAAGACCCCACCGTGGTTCGAACACGGGACCGCACGATCTGCAATCGTATGCTCTACCACTGAGCTATGGAGTCATCTGGCAGAACACAACGAACAATTCCTCAAGTACTCACTGAATCATTAGCGAAGAGAACGAGGCATCGTGAAATATCTACATGAAATCTATTCAACGACATCGCCTACGCCCCACTTAGCGAACTCCAGTACTTCGATACCCCCTTCGTCGTCTTCCCTGATAAGACCTTGTCGTTTACTCCAGTTGTCCAAGGCCATCCGTACTGACTCGTTTCCACACTCCCCTCCAAACATCATGAAAGGTTGGTTATATAGTGCCGTCTCATCTCCGTTCGAGGATTTTATCGAGCGGGTGTCGAAGCCGGCGATTTGTCGTGCAAGTGCACGCTCCAGGCGCTCGAGGTCTTTGATAAAAGCTTCGTTCTCAAGGTGGCGTGCGAGCTCTGGAGACTTCAGAGCGAGCACAGCCAAGGATCCGATGCGACCTTGAGGAGCGGAGCTCACAGATCCATGCAGATAGCGTGCGAGACGCAGACCAAGATTCGGAGACTGCCCGGACAACGGGCTTTGCACGACTGTCATAGCTCTCTTCAGGGAAACTTTTTCGCCCACTTTGGCAATGAGGTCTCTTATAGAGCTCGAAACCGTAGATGGAGAATGAGTGTTGGGATTGTTTTGAGATAATAGAGGAGCGTCGTTCAGAATGTCCAGTGAACACGGTCTGATCATAGTTGGAGAGTCAGTTGGCTCCGTGATAAATGCCGCCGTATGAGCTATGTCCGCTGCTAGTTGCCCAAATAGTGCATTTCTTCCAACAAAATCTGTTTCACAGTTCAGCTCCACCATCGCTGCCCGTATGCCGCCGCCACCCAAGGCTGCTTTCCCCCTACTGCCCCCAGAGAGTATGCAAACACTAACAAGCCCATCCCGAGCATCCCGAGCCTCAACGTTCGCTGCCTTCTTTGCGCCCGACACCGCAAGGTCATTGTTCAGCCATTCAAGGGCAGCTTGTATGTCGTTATTAGTTGCGCTGAGAGCTTCTCGTGCTTTTGTGATTGAAACCTCCGTCAGTTTGCGCAACTGAGCGACATGCTGCAAGGAGGGCTTGGATGGGGTTGTAGAATAACGCGGCTGGCCAATAGGCGAGAATGTCAGCACATGAGGCCTTTTTGGCAAGCGAAGGAATCTATGGGCAATCATCGCGAAATTTCAGGATGGAAGTCTCAAGCGTGTTCTATGTAACGCAGTTTTTTTGTGCGACGCGACTTAGGAACGCTCACGTGATGCTAAAAATTCGCTTTTTGGGATATGCATAAGAAGATCTATCCCTTTCTTTATCGTCCGTCATGGACTTTCAGTTCAAAGTTCCCGAGACGATACCCCAGGATATACTTCTCATTCGAGACATTGTCGGACATATTCCTCCGCCAAAACCAGCTTTCCCGAAGGATGTCCGAGACCCCATAGACTCAAGCGATGATTCCATCGCAAGCTCATCCAGCGAGATTGACAGTGAGGACGAGGTTGAAGCCGATTTACTGGTTCCAGATGAGGAATCATCAACCCGTACACCTGCTATGTGAGACTCTCCAGACTATTTTTTGACTGATATCTTGAGACTTTTACCAGCCCAGGATCACCGGAGGCAGACTCAAGCTCGGACTCAGATTCGGACTCAAGTTCTGAGTCAGATGCGGATGAAACTGCTGAACAAGCAGGAAATAAAACTGCGCTCAGCCCCCGAAAGCCACAAATTGATGTGGACGATGACGAGGAATTAGGCGCTACAGCGGTCACATCATATGTGCAGACCAAAAATGAGATCTTAGATACAGACGTTATAGTCCCGTCTGTATCAGAAGTCGGACACGAAGAAGTGTTGGAAAAGGTTGGCGAAGTATTGAACATTGTTGGGAACGTAGTAATTGTGAAGGGCCTTCATGCTGACCCATCCAGAGTTGCGTCTGAAAAGGCACTAGATACCGAGACATTACTTGTCTTCGACGATCGAAAAGTTCTTGGACACGTGCGTACTGGCTATTTTCAGGAACCCTCATACTGAAAACCTCTTGCAGATATATGAAACATTTGGGCCCACTTCCCAACCCTTGTATCAGATAAAATTCAACCAGAGCTATCCGCTAGATACCGAGAAGATTCGCGTTGCTCGCGAAGTTTACCATGTACCACAGCGAAGTAATTTCGTCTTCATGGAATATCTTAAAAAGCTTCGCGGGAGCGATGCAAGTAACATCCATGATGAGGAGCCTGCGGAAGATGAAATGGAATTCTCGGACGACGAACAAGAAGCCGCGTTCAAGCAGGCGCGGAAGAAAAAGTATGTGCATTTACTGAAAATAGTTCCTTTCTCATTCATTCTCAACAGACGTGGCATGTCTGTATCGTCTTCTAGACAGACAACACCTGCGCCGCCTCAATCACACTACAACGATGTCAGTGAAGATATCTTCTACGGGGCGAACCCTTACGATGCTCACGGCCCGTATGACGATGGGTACCGGGTCGCCGGGCCATCGCGTCCAGCGCCTATCCCATACGATGACCCGTATGCCGACCAGGTTGAAGTGGACAGTGCAAATTATGAAAGGGACTTGATCAACCCTTCGGAGAGATCTGCTGAGGCTCGCCCGATCGGCAGGGAGCCCGAGAGAAGCTTTGGAGATAGCAGGGGACGGGGAAGGGGGCGTGGGAGAGGTTATGATAGAGGTGGGGGCGCTCGTGATCGTGGAAGGGGCCGCGGGCGCGGGCGACCAGATCGTGGGCGACGTTCAGGGGGGGAGTCTAGATGGTTCCAACAAAGCCATACGGCCCCATTATCGGAACCATATAATTCCGATACCCCACGCCCCGTGTCGCCAACTTCTGACGCGATAGAGCGCGGAACAACACAAACATCGGCTAGCATCGCCGAATATCCCTCTCAACCTTTCTCGCCTTCACCTACATGGCCTTATCAGCAAGGGGGTTTTCAGGGTCACCCCTTTGGACAACAAGAAGTTGTGCAGCCGCACATCAATCCTCGTTTTGCGTCCGTGTTTGGATTCGACATGGGCCCCACAAATGGTCCTCCTGCATGGTTTGGGAGCAGCCAGCAAGCTCAGTACAACTCTTATCGGCCGCCGCAGCCGCCACAAACCTGGACGAATCAATGGTTAGTGCATGGACAAGAGTCCGAAAATGCAGAGAGCGATACATACACTCCGATGTAGGTTCATCCATCCCTTGTTTGGGAGGATGCTTTGAATACTTGTCATGTCGTCTATCCTTCTGTTGCACGTACAGCCGCCAGCTGAGTAAATTCTGAGGCTATTATTATTATTGACGGCCGACTAATATTATTGGCATCGCGGCTCAATTGTAAAAGCGACAACTATCGTGTCAATAATTCGATTCACGACATCGATTATCTGCCAATTCTCCCAGGCTAAGCCATGTGTGTGGAGTCCTTGTTTCTTTCTCAGTACATACTGGTTCAAATGTGTTCTCACCATGCTGAAATCCCTCACGAAAAAGCAAGAAGAAGCCGCGATGGATCGCCAATTAGAGTTCGAAGTGATGCCGATCCGCGAGGCTCCCGCTTCCCTTCAAAGCGTACGTACCAGTTTAAAACAATACAAGATAGGGAGCTGAACGTTCGTAGCCCTCCCTCCTTGCATGCAATGTCCATGTCCTCGTTTATCTTGCCGTCCCTACTCGGGTGGTTCTCAACTAACCCTATGCAGTTCTCTCAGAGCTTGAGCTCAAGCTGCGGGACTTCTGGTCCCGCATCGTGCCAGAATATGTCTCTCGTCCCCGACACTTGTTGCTTTGAGGCTCCTGGAGTATGTGTGTTGCCCAACTCAGCTGCCGTGATAATTACCTATACCTACTTTCTAGGGTCTGATTATGCAGACGCAGGTTCGATTGAGTTGATTTATTTCAGGGCGGAGAATGACCGCTCTTTTAGTTTTGGGATACAAATGTCGCTGGCAGTCCAGCGGACAGCTGGACCATTCATGGTGCGTAGTTTTTGTATTGCTGATCAATGGCGTTCTGACTTCAGCTTCAAGGTCTGTGGCCTGACAAGTAAGTAGGTTGGCTATTGAGATACTGGATTTTAATACATCTCAGCTGTGATGGCACCTACCTCGAAGATTGTGATCCATCTCGCGATTACACGGATATCACCGACGTCAGCTCGCTCCCTTCATATCATATCAAGACATCTTGTATAGCTAATATTCGTACAGCTGCTCGAATCCCAGGGTGCAACCTCTACATTGGACTACATGCAACAGTATTGGCTCAACGATGATGGGACTAGCGAGGAATTATGGGCGGTACGTGTGACTCAGTGCTTCCATTTGATTCGATTGCTCATCGATACTGTAGCACGAATGGGCTACGCACGGCACATGCTATAGGTACATGGCGCACGACCCTGATGCCTACGCAATGCACTAACCTTTTTCAGTACGCTGCAGGTAGACTGCCTTCCCACCAGCAGTCCTGTGGGTGCCGAGGTAGGTGTTTGCCTAATGGAAGAAGCATATTTTCCCTGAGCAATATTGTTATGGAAGGCTGTGGCATTCTTCGAGTCTGTAGTGAACCTCTTCCAGACCCTCCCCACGTATAGCTGGCTTGCCGATGCAGGCATTACCCCTTCCTCAAGTAAAACTCACACTCTTTCGTCCCTGCTGTCGGCTCTCGAAGCTGGTTCTGGAGGAGTAAGCTGTATTAACTGTCTCCAAAATTATTCCTCGTAACAAGGTTTTTCCAGTACACTCCAGCTTTGGGCTGTTCGTCGCACACACTCAATTCAATCAGTTGGTACTTCAATCTCAAGGGTTCTGTCATTGATGGCGAATTCATCCCGATCGGTATGTTGCATGCATTCGTGGCAGAGAGTTACTGATGCGTTTCCAGACTCCCCTGAATCGTCTTCCTGCCCCTCAAGTGGTATCAAGTATCCTCCTAGACAAGAATAATAGATTGAATGGTCCACAAGCGAATGACATTATGGATACCTTGTACCAGACAGCGGACTCTATAATTGTACATGACTTCTGATCCGTTCGAGCTTCCACATTGGCAGTAGTGATAAGATGCCTCCACCCCTCGACTTGAATCACCCATCCCTGGAACTAGACCTCTTACCGCAAACTTTCTTTGTTAAGCAACTTCCAGTTGATGCCAACATTCCAGTTACAATCGCAAGTGAGCTTATTACTGCGGGCGGCAATCCAAGCATCCTCTCCATCACCAGAACAACAGAAGAGATTTCCATTGTTGGTGAAGCCGTTGGCGACGATGGCCAATGGAAATGCATCAAGATAGCAGGCCCTCTGGAATTTGGTGTCTTCTCTAAGTTTTCTGGCCAAAAAGCAATCTATCTAACTTCGATTCCTACTAACAGGGCTGACTGGTGTAATGTGTAGTTTCACGACGCCGCTTAGAGATGTCAATGTTCCTGTGTTCGCGCGATTTCGACATGGTTAGTGATACAGCGGATAGCAAATAAATGACTGGTCTGAACTGTTCCATCACTAGGAATACCGATTATATTTTGATCCCCAGAGTGAAGGTCGATGCCGCCATTGCAGCACTGACAGAGCATGGCTGGAGGTTTCGGGACGTGTAGTTCAGAAGGAACAACTATCTTCCCGAGGCCTAGGGGAGACTAGCGTCATGGTAGTCTGGGACAGATAGATCTTGTAAAATATGAATTTATGTGCCGGGCAACATGATGAACTAGGGTAACAACTGAGGGCTTTTCCGCTGTTTTGAACGAAAAGAAATTTGTTCTCGTCTCCTCAAACTTTTCACGAATCTTTGTTCTCGTACTTTGAACAAACCCGCAACATTATTTGTCACCGACATTAGGGTGAAGTCTGACACTAAGCACTTCCGCCTGCTGTCTCGAACTGGCAGGCGACTGCTACGACATAGTCAGACGATTTCCTTCCTATGGCAGATTCATCCGAAAATAATGCAAGCATGAAGCCCCGACAAAAGCGTGTACTGCCCTCGCGTTCTCGTCGTGGTGGTCCTGGAATAGGAAGCTGTGATGTCGACCTCATGATATTGGACGCGCAGAGACGACGATGTGCGTATCACAATTGTTTTATTTACGCAGCTCATATACTGACCCCCTTATCGCAGTCGAAAATGAACCGCTCATTCCAGCAGACGCGCAGTTCTTGTTGACCACAGATTCTACCCTCGTCCCCCAACCCTCGTCCTTCACCGGCTTCGGACTCAATAGCCATGCGAACCAACGGTATTTTGACCGGCCAGACGTTATTCAAGCCTATCGAGAACAACAAATCATACAAACACCCGAGTTCACCAATTTGCCGGAAGATGCTAGTGTTGGGGGCAGATTCAGACCCAGGGTTTCCGCAGAGGTGCGTTCAATAAATCAAGTCTTAAGCTTCGGTAAAAGCTCATTCCAGACTTTATATCTTCCTAGATCCCTGAGTCGGTAGATACCTCCGACACTGTTTATGAAAAGCGGCATAGGAAGTACGAGACGTTTGAAAAGCGTCAGCGTCTTCGTGAGAAGGAAAAGTTGAAGCATGAACAGTACAAACTCAAGGAGAGGATAGAGCAGTTGAGAGCAATGGACGGAAGTGCGTTCCTTGGCTTGCCCGATGCATCCTTCCCCGTACTGCCTGGGGCGGTTCAGGATGAAGATGGCCATTACGAGAGTCATCCCGGAGCTTCAGTTAACGGCGCAGTCGTTTATAATGAGGGAGACAGGCGACGGCAGGAGATGCTTGAGATAGCTTCCAAATTGGAGGAGCGGTACCGCACGCTATTGCCGTCGGAGAAGAAGAGCTACTTCGATCAGAAGAAAGCGAGCAGGCAGGGTAGCGTCCTTATCCATCCTTCTACCGAAATACGACCTCAAGAGGAGTCAATCGTTAATGGCCGACTGTCCGAGGTCACTGTACCTCCTAAAGCCAGCACATCACTTGTGTTGAAAATTAAGGTGCCAAAACAGTCCAGATCAGTATCTGTCACCCCACTACCCAAGCCAATAACTCGTCCGTTATCTTCTTCACCATCGAAGTCCAAATCCTACTCTCCAGCGAAACCCATATCCAGAGCCTCTTCTGATACAGAGTCTGTCGAATCCGAACGACCGCGCAAGCGTGCTAGACCGTCACACCCAGATCAGACGTACTCTCCAAGCTCTACTCCAGAACATGCACCACGACCTTCATATCCTGGTCCAGCACCCAAGCCAGAACCATGCGTACTCATGCAGGCTGCTGTCCGCAACTCCTCCGCCCCGTCAGCTCGTAAAACGCATAGACATGTAACAGCGTTTGGCACAAAAGTACCACAGGAGATCGAGGTAGTTAGGGATTTCAAGTTGCCTGAGTGGATAATCCCTGCCCAACTCGACTACATGGATTCTATGGGTCACACACCTGATACTGCTATTATTGCGGAAGAGTAGACGGTTTTTTACTTGAACACTTTAGGCACGTTTTAATGATACTTTCACCACTGCGATGTTATATATTTTTCTCATGTAACTTATGGTTATTTGTCTCCGGGCATGTATTTGGTAGCTCTTCTCACTTTGATGGAACAAAATTCATTATTAGAAAACTCGAAAGACAAACAGGCTGATAAAGTCATGACGAAGTTGTAGGCACTATTCCAATCCCTAGTTAGTGTTTGTCGTGAGTGTAGTGAGGTCTTTCATACCTGACGTGGAATTAACTCCTGCTTCCTGCATCATCTCCACGGCGGTATGCCTCGGCTTCATTCCAACATCTCTCTTCCGAGCCAAAATCAATTTCGCATAATCTATTGACCCTACCGTCAGTGCTGTAGGGTCAGTGTCGCCCTGAAGATATCGCGAGTAGTCGCCAGCGCGTTCTTTCAAGAGTTGCATCCGAGTTTTGAGGTGAGACTGGGCAACTGATTGCCGAGTGATGAATTGAGTGGGGACTGGGGAACTGAACAGCCTCGACAAGTCGGTTTTGTCGAAGTTAACATGTAATACTGGAGGAGCGGTTGTCTCCAGTGCGAGATCATCGGGCAATGTCTTCTCCACGATAGCTGGTTCAACAACACGACTTGGCTTTGCAACTCTTGATCCTTCTCTCCGTCGATCTGCGCGAGGATTTACTCGTGCCGAGCTAGTTACCGCGTCAGACGGTCGCCGCGGACGAACATTTGCATTGGTCTGCTGTCTCGATGATCCACCACCAGTGGGTCTCTCCTCGTCTTTCGCATGCAACCTTTGGGAGTGTCTAGATATCACAGAATGCGAAGGAGCCTGTGTTGGTTGAGACGTGTTTGTAACACTACTCTCGTTCCTTTTGGCGGCAGCTTCGGCCTGCAGCCTCTTCTCCCGCTGAGCAACACGTGCGGCAAACAGAGAAGTGGTGGTGTTTGAAGGAATGCTAGAGGCTAAGTATCTCGTTGTAAGGCTGCAGATACCAGACTAGTAGACAAGTAGAATTTACGCACGGATTTCTATGTCTCCCAATGAACTGAGTCTACGCGTTTCTTCTGGAATCTTTATGTCTGAGATGAAGGATGCAAAGGGACTTTTCGTAGAAAGACACCTAGTTCGTTGGCTGTAGCAACGTCCTGGATTCAAGAGGCCAGCAAGAGCCCTTGAACGCTGCATGATGGATTGAACAAATTCGCGAAATTGCAAAAGGTTGGTATAAGTAAATTTCCTTTCTCAGAAACCTGCCTTGGCCCTTTACCGTCCTCCAGTGTCCACGCACTTCTGGCAATCTGCCGCGGCTCGTCTTTAACTTCTCATTCAACCTCACACCAAGAGATGCACCCCATCTTGGGGCGCATTGTCATTGGCTTTGTCCTATTTCTCATCCTTTTCCCTATCTTAACTTCTCAAATCTTCATTATATGGCCCTGGTATGGGCGTGAACTTTCCGTAGACCTCATAACCCTCCTTTTCCCATTCAAGTGAGCTTCATTTCTCCCGGACGTGATTGAATTTTATATACTCTCATAGTGTTCTCGCTGGGATGTTACTCTGGAACTACTACTTGTGTATATTCACTGATCCCGGGCGTGTTCCGGATGCATGGGTATGCGCAAGTCGCAGCAGAATTCATCGTCGTTGACCATACCATTCATCAGAAACCGGACACACAATCAGGTCAAGGGTACGAGGTTAAGAGGCTAACAGGTAACCCTCGCTTCTGCCGCACTTGCGAAAGGTACAAGCCTCCACGATCCCATCATTGCCGACAATGCAACCGGTAAGTGGCAGCTCTAAGCAGATATCGTAGTGCGATACTGACTGAGTGATAGTTGCGTCCCGCGAATGGGTAAGCACTTTGGGGCATCGTTTTATTCACATCTTGACTGTTGTTGCAGACCACCATTGTCCATGGGTAAATAACTGTATCGGCCATTTCAATTATGGGCACTTCATTCGCTTTCTCTTTTACGTGGATGTCACTTGCTGGTATCATTTGGCTATGGTCACCTACAGAGTGTTCGCCACAGCTGGGAGACGGTACTACGTGAGTTGTCTCCCAAGGGTTGAACCTGAGCTGAACATATGCTATTCAGGACGAGCCAACGGGCTTTGAACTGATCTTTATAATATTGAATTACGTTTTCGTTGTCCCCGTGATCCTTGTGGTCGGCACTTTCAGGTATTGCAAGTTACTTTGTTCGCAGCATTGTCCTAAACTCACCGCAACTACAGTCTCTATCATTTCTATAGCCTGCTACGCAATACTACGACAATTGAAGGCTGGGAGAAAGACAAAGCTGCAATGCTCCGACGACACGGCAAAATTGAAGAGGTAGGCTTTATCTCCAAGCAAGTCATGGCCAAGTAACTAACTGCAGCACCCAGGTCAAGTTCCCATACGCAAGTATTTATTCTACATTGACCAACAAACTACTGATGTCACTGCAGAACCTCGGTGCTAGGCGTAATATTGCCTCTATCCTGGGAAACAACCCACTCTTGTGGTGTTGTCCAACCGTCCCTCCTGGAGATGGGCTTAAATACCAACTTTCAGTTGCCGATGGTGAGTGGAACGAACAGACAGCAAAACAGAGTCGCCGAAGGAGAGTGGACGAGTTGGAACCATGACTGCTGCATCTGGTAGCCGTCATTTTCCCCTCACGTCCGCATTCTCTCGTGTTAGTATGCTCATGCGGCTGCTTCACCATGCTTGATCTGGTGCTTCACTGATGGATCCGTTGATGTAGGACATCATAATTGGCCTCCTAGAGACCCTGCGTTGGATAATCAGCAACCATTCAAGCTCCCTGATAGTCCGTGGACATACGAGAACGGGGGTGTCAACCCCAATCTTCGTCCATCAAGTGGTACACTGCGTCCTGTCAACGGCAGCCGGCATAAATACACACAGGACCCTGTCTCTGCTTTACCACCGTACCACCCGGATTACAAGGATCCTGGAGTCGAAGCCTATCCACCACGACCGTACTCTCCTGACAGTGATCTGGAGTATTCGGAAGAGGGATATTCTGGAGCCGTTAGGGTACGTCGAGGCTCGGAGGGGTACGAGGTGCGCCCGATAAATCGGGAGCAGATGTTCCAAGAATATGTGCAGAGCCAGATCGATGAGGTTGGACGATACCAAGTTTATGAACCCGAACACGGCCTAGAGGGTGAGGATGGCTTTGAGGATGAAGATGGTGAAGATGGTGATTTGGAGGCAGGGGAAGTCGGGCATGATGGGGCAATATCGGATGATGATGTTCCTCTTGCATTGCGAAGTTGATTCATATTGGACTTCTACGTCATGCAGATGACCAAGGACTTCGAGAAAACGGACTACGTATTGTATTGCAAGCCGGGATTAATAGAGTATATGTGTACGAGGAAAAGCAGGGAAGTCTAAAGTCTAAGAGCGAACGCTATATGATGGAAACCCTCTCCAAGTATACCTTCCAAACATACCCACTCTTCTCACCAACTTCCAATACATTCGAGCCCACCTGAAGTTCCATGTTCCAAATACCCCCGTCAAGCTTTTCGTTCACAGCAGCCCCATTAAGGTTGATCAATATACTATCCTGTTGAGGCGTAAGCGCTTTCTGAGCTTTCTTCTGTTCAGCTTTCTTCGCCAGAGCCGCTGCCTTGGCTTTCGCTTTCGGGTTCTTGGGCGGACGACCGCGGCCACGCTTCCTAGGACTAGGCTCATCCTCTTCCTCTTCATCATCCGGATGCTCATCGTTCCCATCGCCTTCCTCATCTGCGGTTTCGTCATCATCCCCAAAGAATCTGACCTCTGCAACAGAGATCGATTTCTCGCCCTGACCAAGTCGTATTGCCCAGGACTTGACTCCATCACGATGGTCGAGCCACAAGGGTCTGCCGCGGGGTTTTGTTACCAATGAAACACACTTCAGCGGTCGGTGCCCAGTCAATACGGGTGCAGGTGATCTTGACACTGATTGAGCTATCCGAGCCGGCGCTGCTTGAGGTGCTGGCTGCGCGTGCTGGCTTCGCGTCGCGGGCGGTATTGCGGCTGACGTGGGAGGAGCTGGGTGGGTGTATTTATGATAGGATGCATTCGGATAATACTGAGGTGTACTGGGTGGTGGCTGGTACTGCAATGGTTGTGTCGGGATTTGGGGAGAAGGTGCGGCTTTCGTTTGTGCGGCTTGCACCGCTGGTGTTGGTAAAGGAGTAATGACTTGAGCAGGGGAAGCTGCTGCAGGAAGGGGCTGAGGTGGTGGGGCGGGCCTGGGAGCAGGTGCAGCAATGGCTTTCGAGCCCTGGACAGGTATAGGCACTGGGGCAGGTGCTGCAACTGGCGTTTGAGTCGATGAAGTTTGTGCTGGGCTCTTGGCATTTCCGCCACTTGCGGGAAGACGTAACATTAACGATCCTCCACCGGCGCTCTCCTGTGGTTTGATTGACAAAGGAGTGGCAGCCGTAGAGGGAGCTGCAGAAGAGGAAGTCGCTGCCGCTGTCCCTGGGACTTTCAATTTGATCTTTGCAGTGGGCTTGATGTATTGCGGTAGTGCGTACGGTTCTGGTAGGTCAGACATGATTTGACGGAAATAGTCCTGTTGAGAGGTGAATAAGAATATTGCTTAGAGAATACAATACTTACTCGAAGAGTGATCGCATCCTCCCAGATCTGACTGTGCTCTAGGTTAAACTCGAGAGCGTTGGAGAACACAAGCTCAACATCAGTTGCAAATTCCGCGGAAGTTAGATACTCCTTGCGCTTCAGGTGTTTCTGGGGATATCGTGAATGAGTATGCTAAAGACGCATAGTAAACCCCACTCACGAAAATGGTCTCTATGCATATTGGACGCTTAATCTGCTTGTAGTACGTCGGATAGTCCTTCTTTGACGGCATCTCCATGAAGACGTCAGAGAGCACACGGTGTCTGTTACTTAATCAAAAAGTAGTCGTATTCGAGAAGGAAGGTAAACATACGTCTCTTCGTCAGCTTTGTCGACGAGCTTCTGCAATCTAGCCTTCAGGAGGCGAGTGATGTTGGGCTGTTTGTTCTTCTTCTCGGCATCTCCACCGTCGGCAGGTTTCTCTTCATCGTCGTCTCCATCGGCGTTCTTCTTGACTTTCTTTCCCGTCATCTTCGTATACTCCTTGTTTACATATTTCTGCCAAGGGTGAATATTATGGAAATAGGGAGCGAACAGCAGTCTCACCAGGAGAAATTTGGCATCGAGCCAGATCTGACTGTTTTTCTGATTGAACTTCTTGGCGTTGGAAAAACAGAGGTCAAAATCCTGTCTGATGTCATCGAGAGAGTTGTATTGGCCATCGTCTATTTTCTTCTTGATATCATCCAAGCATATTGGCTGTTGAATGATGAGATAATAATCGGGATAAGTGCGCTTCAAGGGCAAGCGCATGAACGCTGGAGAGCATATGTAGCCTCTGTGTGATGCATGAGAAGTGAGATCAGAAAATGGCTTGAGGCGGCTGTGATTGAGTCTGAAGCTCAACTTGGGTTTGTTACTCACTCTTTATTCACCGCATCCTTCACCATCTGCAACAACTTTGTTCCCTGCTCCTTCAACCCAGCTGCACCAGAGCTGCTACCTTCTCCAGTATCCATCTTGACGTCTTCGTTGTGCGTAACGGTTTGGCCTGATGGTGCTGCAACTTGTTTTTGTCGCTTCGTCCGGGAGCCATCTACCTCGTCATTATTCGACAAATGTCCAAGTTCTCTCTTCATCATTGTCTCACAGCCGTTGTCGCTGGTTTTGGGCCAATAAAAACCGAACACTGAAGGAAATTGCGGCGAATCCTCTGCTGAATGGCTTCAACGAAGACAACACGGACTTTACAGTCACGTGATTAGCTGGCGCGTCTCGTGCCGGTTACACGCGGTGACGCGGCCCGGCGAGTTATTCGCTCGCCTCCAAAGGTCACGAAGAATTTTGTCTCCCTCCAAAGTCTTGTTCGCCACTAGGGGTACATGTAGAATAACTGGTCAGAGAAGCGTACACATAGAAAGCGACCTTACAGGGATGATGCCATTTTATTTGTACACTTTTCCGTCCACTGTATAGTAAGATATACCTCGTACAAACACATGTAGATCACATGACTTTTTGTGACTTTTGCATTATAATGCCCAAGGATGTTCGTAGAGACACTTTTAGGAAAATCATATTGCTCGCACCATGTATGCGAGCAAAATGATAGAACAGATTTTCTTATTTCGCATTTGTGAATGAGTAGTGGCCTGTATAGTGATCGAGATACCACC